>JADLZL010000600.1:0-62124 GCA_015844335.1 Chrysopogon serrulatus
CAAAAATCCTCCATTTTCAAAGGTGGACGCCTTATAAAGCATTCGATAAATATTGGCCGAGGCCCAGACAACCCAAACGAGGCCCGAGAGGCACGCCAGGTATAAAAGTAGGATTTAGGGTTTCTCTCCCCACTCCCATTTTTCACTCCTCTCTCATCTTCTCCAGATAGGGCCAGCGCTACCCCCTCCGTCTCCTCAAGCGTGACCTCGCACGGCCTTCACACCGCCCTGTTCTCACTCTTCTCGCGCGGGCGAGGATGACGTGGTCTCGTGCAGGCGTTGGTGGAGCGACCCCATAGCATGGGCGATGGCAGTGCGGGTGCAGCCAGCGAGGCCCCATCAAGTGGCCGAGGGCGGCACGAGCACAGCCAAGGCGACCGAGGAGGACATGACACATTCGGATACGACCATTGATTATAAGGTGAGCTTGTTCCTACAATTTTATAGTGATTTTTGGTGCAACCCACTTTGTTCCACCTGTACATGTTCCTATTTGCTGGTAGGTACAAATATGTTTCAAGGTGCAAGTCAATCAAGGTTCATCGGTTGCTCGGTAGTACCTCATTGGAAAGGCTGTAACACAACCATCTGGAGTTCAATTGAGGTCAATGAACCCTTGATTTAAAGCTTGTTTGATAATATTTCAAATAAATTTAGTCCCACCTCAATATCACGTCGCCAAGGCCTCTAAATCATCAAGACATTTTTTGTCATTCTTGTTTTTGTCAAGAAAGCCCTTGAACATACTCCTCCTTGAGGGGGCGTCCAAGCCAAGCCGGAGGCCTAGCCCAACTCGAGTTCGCATCGGCCTCGGCCTTTAGGACCGGCACAAGCAGTAAAACGGATGCCCAAGATACATCAGAACTCTATTTTTGATGATCCACATATAGATGGAAAGATAATTTTATAATCTAACTGAAGGTTTTGGTTTGAGGTCATAATTCTATCGGAGTCAATAGAAATCATCAAAATAAGTCAGCGTTCAAAATCTGTCACGGTGCAGCGTGGCCATCTTTTGGGCCGTCGGGCCATGTAACATGTAGGCCCTTATTGGGAATGTGAACGAGGGTGCTTGCACGTCCCTTAGACTATATAATCAGTAGTCGTTTCCTATGTTAGGGTTTGAGTTTTGCTTTAGACCAATTTGTCTTTAAAAGTCATCGTTATCGGTTTGTGATACCCCACGTTAAGATCTTAATCATATATTTGTAATTGTCACTTCACTTGAGTTGCGTATTATATTGTTCTTACTTGTGTTCTTCGATTTGCAGTAGGGATTAGCCTTCTTGGCGAGGTCGACCGGATTGTGACACGGTCGATAACCAGAGGAGACATGGTGGTAAGGTTACAGGGTTCGGGTTTTTGTGATCTGAAACTGGATCGGTGTGTCGCTCTCTGATTAAATCGATAGCTATCTTGAGTCTGATGGAAGATCGAGAATCACGTCTCCATCAGGCCCCAAACGTACAGGTGAGGGTGGCTCCTCGCTCGGCGGTGTGGTGTCCAGATCCACAGCCATGGTGGCCGGATCCGGTGACATAGAGGTGAGATCCGGCGAGCGACGGCAGCTATGGCGAAAGCGCCTAGATAGCGCAATGGGCCTGTGGATGGGCCTCGCCAGGCCTGTCCATGGGTTTTTTTTATTTTATTAACAGAGGCGGGTGGGTGATGACCTTGATTAATCAATGATTTATTGTGACTTTCGGTTCAAGGCGGATGGATTGCCTGCCTCGGAAAAGTCTTTTTGCCCGCCTCTATTAATTAATTATTATAGTAGTGTCTTGAGACGAAGAGAGTATAGTAGTCACCCTGTTATTATTTTTATGTAACCAACTAGAAAAATATATCTATAAACTAATCAATATTTATGTAACTCTGTCACTCGAGCTATATATAAGACAATATAGGAAGCATCCGATCGGTGCCTTGGAAGCACACGACGGTTCCTTATAACAACTCCAGCACAAGAGAATAAGAGATCTACTCCAAACTAAGCGTAGGATAACATGTACCTAAACTAGTATAGATCCATGTCCCCCACCTTTCAGATTTTCCTATGCTTGATATGCTTTTTTTTTTTTTTTTTTTTTGCTAGGGTCGAAAACTCCGACAACATATTTTAAGGAGCTCTATGTGACCAAAATGGTTCTGCTACGTCGATAAATCTGTTCATGGAGTTGATGCGAAAAAAAATCCTTTGCCAGTGAAGTGAAGCTGTGCCAAACCGGATCTAAAATAGAAAATCTAGCTGTAGTCAACTACACGCAGCAAGTCTACGCACGTAATGATCGCTGTCTAGACAAGTGCACGACGAAGTCGCCGACCTAAATTGAAGCGTTCTTGAAGCGTTCTTGCATGATTGTTCGGCACAACTTTGAAACCAGAGCATGCCATACTTGCTCTGTGTTAGTACTAATCAGTACCAAGCAGCAGCTTTGCGCGGCGACACTTATAAGCCTACACATGCCGAGGCCTTGCCATACAAGAGAAACAACGCGAATCTCACACAAAAACTAGCTGTGCGCCTGTGCAACTAGCCGTGACAAGCATGGTGCCGGCGCGACCGGCTGGAGCGCATCATGCACTGCATCTTCTTCTGCTGCTGGTCATATTCCAGTTAGCGGCATGCGCGCAGCGGCCCGCCGACTCCGACACGGAGCGGGACGCGCTGCGGGCGTTCAGGGCCGGCGTGTCGGACGCGTCGTCGTCTGGTGCGCTCCAGTCGTGGAACAGCACGGCGCACTTCTGCCGGTGGCTCGGCGTGACCTGCACGAACGGGCATGTCACGTCACTGAACGTCTCCAGCCTCGGCCTCGCCGGCACCATCTCCCCGGCCGTCGGCAACCTCACGTACCTCGAGTACCTCGTCCTCGAGAAGAACCAGCTCTCCGGGACCATCCCGGCAGCCATCGGCGAGCTGCGGCGCCTACGGTACCTCAGTCTCTGCGAGAATAGCGGCATCAGCGGGGAGATCCCTGGTAGCCTCTGCAACTGCACCAGCCTCACGGCGGTGTACCTCAACGGCAACAACCTCACCGGCGCCATCCCTGCGTGGCTCGGGACGCTTCCTAACCTCACCTACCTGTACCTGCACAAGAACTCGCTGTCCGGCGAGATCCCGCCGTCGCTCGGCAGCCTCACCAAGCTCCAGTGGCTCATGCTGCATGAGAACCGCCTGCAAGGGAGCCTGCCACCTGCCCTCGCGGATCTTCCTTCCCTCACGCAATTCAGCGTGTACCAGAACCTTCTGAAGGGAGAGATCCCAGCCGGTTTCTTCAACATGTCGTCGCTCCAACTTCTTTCCCTCACCAACAACGCGTTCCATGGCGTCCTCCCGCCCTACGCTGGTGCGCACATGCCCAGTCTTCAGTATCTATACCTTGGTGGCAACAATCTGACGGGCCCCATCCCCACGGCACTTGCCAAGGCCTCCAATCTGATGTCACTCAGTCTAGCAAACAATAGTTTCACCGGGCAGGTGCCTCCCGAGATTGGTATGCTTTGCCCACAGTCGCTCTACATGTCTGGTAACCAGTTAACGGCGACCGACGAGCAAGGCTGGGAGTTCCTCGACCATCTTGCCAACTGCACGAGCCTGCAGGTCCTTGCCCTTGACAACAACAAGCTCGGTGGCGAGTTGCCAATCTCCATTGGCCGCCTATCGACGGAGATTCAAGCACTCTTCCTCGGGAACAACCGCATTTCCGGATCAATTCCACCGGGTATCGCCAACCTCATCGGGCTCAAATCATTGGGGCTTGAGTCCAACCTCCTCAACGGCACCATCCCAGAAGGGATTGGGAACATCAAGAACCTCACAGAGTTGGGGTTGCAGGGGAACAGGTTCACGGGGCCAATCCCAGCCTCCATCGGCGACCTCACCCAGCTGCTCCAACTTGATCTGAGCAGCAACACACTGAGTGGATCCATTCCTCGCACTCTAGCCAACCTGAACAGCCTAACGTTGCTAAATCTCTCGGGCAACGCCTTCACCGGCCACGTCCCAAGGGAAATCTTCAGCCTGGTGTCCTTGTCGTCGGCGATGGACTTGTCTGACAACCAGCTGGATGGGCCACTTCCGTCAGATGTCGCTGGCCTCACCAACCTTGCGCAACTAGTACTGTCCGGAAACCAATTCTCCGGTCAACTGCCGAAAGAGCTAGACAACTGCCAGAGCCTGGAGTTTCTTGATCTGGATCGTAATTTCTTCGATGGGAGCATCCCAACGTCACTGAGCAAGATGAAGGGTCTTAGGAGGCTGAACCTTACAAGCAACAGGTTGTCCGGGAGCATCCCACCGGAGCTCGGGCAGATGTCCGGCCTGCAGGAGTTGTATCTTTCAAGAAACGACTTGACAGGCACAGTCCCGGAGGAATTGGAGAACCTGAGTTCCCTCATCGATCTGGACCTATCTTACAACCATCTTGACGGCAGCATACCGCTGCATGGCATATTCGCCAACATGTCCGGGTTCAAGATCGTAGGGAACGCCGCCGGCCTCTGCGGTGGCGTCCCGGAGCTCGACTTGCCACGGTGTCCAGCAGCCAGGGACACACGCCCTGCTCGCTGGCTTCTGCAGATAGTGGTTCCTGTCCTGAGTATCGCTCTCTTCTTGGCCATACTCCTCACCATGTTCCAGTGGTACAGGAAAAGACCGGGACAAGCAAAAACTGACGAGGCAACGCCGGATGATGTCTTTGATGGGATGAACTATCAGAGAATATCATATGCTGAACTGGACAAAGCGACCAACGGATTCGCGGACACCAATCTGCTCGGTGTGGGGAAGTTTGGGTCCGTGTACTTGGGCACCCTTCCTCTGGTGCCGAAGGGTGCTTCGGCGTCGGCGCCAGAGAAGGTTGCTGCTGCAATCAAGGTGTTCGACCTCTGTCAGATTGGTGCCTCCAAGACATTTGTCTCGGAGTGCGAGGCGCTGCGGAACATCCGGCACCGGAACCTTGTTAGGATAATCACCTGTTGTGTCAGCGTGGACGCAAGGGGAAATGACTTCAGAGCCCTGGTGTTCGAGTTCATGCCCAATTACAGCCTAGACAGGTGGCTGAACTTGAACATGAATCCCAAGTCTGAAGAGCTCAAGGTCATGACGAACCTGAGTGTAATCCAGAGGCTCAACATCGCCGTGGACATCGCCGACGCGCTATGCTACCTCCACACCAACTCCGTGCCACCGATCATCCATTGCGATGTCAAGCCCAGCAACGTTCTCCTCGACGGGGACATGAGGGCGGTGGTGGGTGACTTCGGCCTCGCAAAGCTGCTCCTTGTTGAGATGGGGAGCCACGACCATGACCACGACCACGACAACGCCACAAGCACAGCTGGCTTGAGAGGCACGATTGGATACATCCCGCCAGGTAACTCCAACATCAAGTGTGCCAGACATACGACACACATTTCTGAATCTTGCTTTAATATTTGTGGTTGTGTGCAGAGTATGGCACGACAGGGAAGGTGACAACGCACGGCGACGTCTACAGCTTTGGGATCACACTGCTGGAGATCTTCACCGGGAGGTCACCGACCGACGACACGTTCAAGAACGGGCTGACGCTGCTGGAGTTCGTCGCCGCGTCGTTCCCCGACAAGATCGAGCAGGTCATCGACCCGTCCCTGCTGCCCTTCGATGGGCAAGTGTCCTGCGGCTCCGTCGACGGCGGCGGTGCGAATATCTCGCAACACGATTGCCTGGTCTCTGCTATGAGAGTCGGGCTCAGCTGCACTCGGGGACTGCCGCTCCAGAGGCTGAGCATGACAGATGCGGCTAGCGAGTTGCGCTCCATCAGGGACGCTTGTCTCCGTTCGGCGGCGTAAGGTAACATTATTGGAGAAGGAATGATATGCTATCGTATCGTTGTCGGTCAAATATAAACATACAAGTATTCAGATATCAAAATATATCAATAGACGGTTTTGTCACAAATGTTTCGAATATTTATTTGTATTAACAGAATTAGAGCGGACTTACTAGTGTAATTAACAGTAGAGGGTCGGATTGGGTGAGCAAGGTATTGTCTCTTCTAACATGACCCCTCCATAAAACGAGGGGGGCTGCACTTGTAACCAAACCACGAGAGTAAAGCTACACAAAGTGACGGACTCGCGTCGGATGTGCTGGCAGCTTTTGCAGGCGCCCGGAGTGGCCAGTGCTGCGGTTTTAACAAAGAATGCTCCTAAGCATGTCTCATGAATGTCAGACTATCCGCACTCGCTCTAAAAGGAATATTCCAGTCTGATCATCAAGATTCTCTACTCTATACTGCTTTCTACCGCATCCATCTATACTCTATAACATCCTCTATCCATCGTATGGACCCACATGTCAGCTTTATTTATTAAATAAAAACACCACCCGACAGTCTCCTCCCTCCCCATTCTCTCTCTTCGCTGTCTCCACGGCGGCGAAGAGGCGAGCTGGCCGGGATCCCGGCGTGGTAGCGGCAACGGACCAACGGACTCGGCTCGGGCGGGCAGGCAGACGAGCTCGACCCCGGCCAGGACGGGCGGCCTTCTCCTCCCCGCGCCTCCCTTCTCACTGGCGAAGCCGCGACGGCGCGGCGTGGGCGCGAGGAACCGGCTCCATGGGCGCCGCCGCCAGGAAGCGGGGCGCGCGACCACCAGGACGACGGGGCGAAGCGGCCGCCATGGGACGCCGGGCGCGGCCGCCATGGACCTGGGGGGGGCGCGACGGGCCGCCATGGCCGCGGGACTTGAGGTGCGCTGCCGCGAGGACGCCGGGTGCGCGGCCGCCAGGACACCGGGGCGCGCAGCCGCCATGGGCGCGAGGCCGTCGGACTCGGGGACCGCGTTCAGGCGGGAGCACCTCGCCGGGCGGCGGATCCTCGGCGTGGCGCGTCCCCTTCTTGCTCTGTCCTGGCTGCAGTTCACGGCGCGGCGGTGGAGCTCCGTCCCTTCTCACGGCACGGCGGTGGAGCTCCCGGAGGCGGACCAGCGCTCGCGCAGTCTCTCTCCTCGGCTTGTGCGGGGGCCCTTCGTCCTATAGCGCTGACCCGGCACCGCGCTGTATTTGGCGTGCGGCGACGACGAAAGCGGATGCGCTGGCACTATAGCGCATGCCGCTGCGGGCCTTCGTCCGCCAAAAACGCTCCTGCAGGATTGTTTGGCGTGTCCCAGTGCGGACAGCCTCAGCAAGTGTTTTTTCACGCGAATACCCTGGGCGAGTTCTCCGCGGTGTAATGTCAGCAAGTGTTGCTGATTCGTACATATACGTGTGTTTTTTCTGAAACCTATAACCTATAGCCTCACGCAGGGCTGTCCTAATCCTAACCACTCTACCTCAAAGTCATTTTGACGGTAGGGTAGTCACATTCATTTTGCATTTACACTACTAGCAGAAATGCACGTGCGGCACGCACGTGTCTATTGAGACAATTCGTAGAGGACATATTATAGTCAATCAACATTTTATTTCTATGTTGATTCAACACCTTAAATAGGTTCCAAGACTAAAGTTAGATCACTGAAAACAATAGCAAAAGAACCATAATTTCTTATCTGTCATCTCTTATCTCTTATATATAAAAAGCCTAAAATTCCCAAGTTGGATAATAATTTTTCCACAAAACAACTGAAATCAGCAGCCTGAAACAAAGAGAGGAGTCAATGTTCTATTTCAGTTATCTCTGTCTGACCTCAACCTTCAGACGAGCTAGATGCCTATGTTGATTTTTTTTTTTTTTTTTTGTTTTTTGGCCCGGGCTTCCTCCGTCTCGTTGTTGGACAATGCAGCATACCTCTCCCTACGTTGTTGTTTCTTTTTTTTGAGAACTTAGCTTGCCAACATCTGTTTGAGATGACTCCATCGCTTTTATACCTGTATTGTATCAACCTGAATGATGATGATGGATGCAGACATGCAGTGCAGCAATTCTGTATGTATGCATGCATAATGCATTACTTAGCTGACCTCTCGCCGTATTCTCTCAGCAACCTCGCTCACGTCACCCGCCCCTTCCTGCTTTGTACCGATGTGGCCCGCATTGCTCATGTACATGTACTCGATCACCTTGTGCCCGACGTTGTCGTTCGTGGAAAACACACTCCAGCCGTTTGCAGGCCCTTGGCTCCTTGTTAGCAGCGTGTCCCACTCCGGCAGCGGCAGGACAGCCTGCCACGGCGGCCGGCAATTGCACACTCCGGCGGCCGCTTGCCCTTGCCCAGTTTTGCCTCACGCCGAATACCCGGTGAGGGACGGCGAGTTCTCGGCGCGGTGCTGGCGGCCGGCAATGTCAGGCGGCCGTGCGTCTGTCCGCGGTGAAGGGGGTGTAATGTCAGAAAAACAAGTGTTGCTGATTCGTAAAAACAAAGGAACGCGTAAAAAGCCACGGAATATGACACCCTGGTCCGGTGGGTATGCGTTTTGGGTATCGCGTGGACTTGGTGGAAAAAACCTATAACGGAGTGTTGATCCATCACGAAACACGCGTGTATAAGGGGTGCTGGGCCCCATCCATAGGATACGTAAAGCCGTTAGATGCAATCCTATAATTCATCAAAGGAGGATTTCGAAGTGGGTAGAAAACGTTTAGTAACAAGTAATTTCAATTTTGCATTTATAGTATAGACTTGTATTTTGAAATGAATATATGATATTCTAAACAAATTTAAATAGGAAAAAGTTTCAACTGGAAATGTGCAGACACTACTAACTACTTTACAAAGGTTGCCAAAAATGGTTTCTCGAGGAGGACAAAGCATCCGGAGGTGACATAGCATCACTATGAACAGTAACAGAGACAGTTTTATTTAGAAATTTAAAAACCAGAAACAATTTATTTAGAAATTTGAAGAAGTCCGGCAAGCCCGCCAGGCTCGCTGGAACTCCATGGCCGTCCATCCCTTACTGTCGGTACAGCCTGATCTGCCATGTTTCAATGTGGTGCCACCTCTATATCGACTAGCTAGGCCACTGCAATGCCGTCGTGGGATATGCTCTCTGTCTGGTCATAACTGCCATGCCACCACCGGATCTGCCACCGGAGGGGCTGTTCCCGAGTGCCACCACCGGTGGAGCCTCGTGGCTGAGTGCCGCTGCAAGTTTACTCACGACGCGGGCTGAATAAATCAATGAAAAAAAGTTTTAAAAAGAGTTAACTGATGTTACTGACCCTAATCTTATCATAAGTTCATAACACTTCATACTTCTGCCGATTGTTGGTTAAGCATGTACCAAGTTGTTCAAGTTTCAAATATGTTCAAATTTTACTACAAAAATCTTGTCAACAATGTTGTCCGCATATTTGACGTCAAAATAGTGGTTTACTTTAATAAGGAGGGCAATGTTATAAACTTATAATTAGACTTTAAAATAGGGATAAAAACACAAAAATCCTGAAGAGCAAGCTTTTTGTTTCAAGAAAATGAATGAAGTGGAGAATGTGGGTTGGGTTCACTATTGCATTTTCTCTGCATTAATCAACCTGCAGCAGATGATCATAATTTTGTGGTACAAAAGATCTTTTTTAGTGCTCATTTTGACAAGGGAGAGAGAGAGGAGAGACAGCGCGTGAGGGGCATGTCCTACCTAACCTGGGCAGAGTGATGCATGCTAAAGCATCTGAAGAAATGAGAGTTTTACTAGGCAGTGTACCCGTACGTTGCTACGGACCACAAAACTCTTCCTCCCCAAATGTCAGTAGCTCCAGCCACCACCTATAGACCAGACCCACCATTTTGTGTCTCCTGCTGGCCAAGGAAGCCATACTGCCGACACCCTTGCTCACAACCGGTGTCGTGGTCAGGGGTTAATATAGTCTTTTGCTGTTTATATTATTTTATTTTGGAATGTTGTAGTCTTCTGCCATTTATTTTGTTACTTGTCGCCTCCTTCAACTAACATTGCTATGCCTTATAGTGTTTGCACTTTGCACAAGCAAAATTGCCTTATTGAAGAATATTGATAAGTAAAAATTGCCTTATAGAGTCTCAGGTGTTTGGTTGTGTCCATATAGGATTCTTCTATCTATATAGTATATTATTCGTGCTAATGCTATGATAATGTCTAAAAAAATAAATCATAAAATCTAAATAAATCATAAAACTAAAAACACAAATCAAATGATGAAGAAACATAATAAATCATAAAACTAAAAACACAAATCAACTGATCAAAGAAACATAATTTCATAAATAAATGGAAAATCAATAATATACAATGATACACCTTAAAAAATGATGCAAAAGGACATGAATGTTTGCACATGACTTAATTATGCTTGCTTTGTAACTGTATTTCAGCCCCTTCTTTCGCTGCCTAAAACTTGTTTTCACGAAAACCTAGAACTACATTCCATATTTTGCAAGATCTCTTCACACATGTTGCCAGCACCATTCTCATGCTCTGCGGTAATGGTATGCAGCAAGCCGGCAACAAGAAGGGATACAATATTCCTTGTCAGAAGCATCACATACCAAAACCATACATGTCCTAGCAAAGTTAATAAGGAGGGAAAACGATACTGAATTCCAATGCGTACATGACAGGAAAATGAAGGTCCAGAAATTGGTACACACACATTGTGGCCCCTAATATAACAAAAGAAAAGGAGTTCAGGTCAAATCAAGAGAATGGTAGAAAACCCCAGTCCAAGCACCCCAATTAAACATTTTTTGGCACACCTAGAATGATAAATTTACCTTTGAATTTTTGAATTTCTGAATTTCATACCCATTTTTCAGTTTCCACACCAATCTTTCCACAAGTGAGAGGGGAGGAAATTGGTACCTGATAGAATTGGTGAATAAAATCAGAAGTTTAAAACTAACAGAGTAACCTTGGTGAAGAACATGGATCAAACATACATTGAAGCTTATAAAATAAAAAAAAAACTGTAATATCCATCAAGTGAGCTTGATTCAAAAACTAAAATCCTTCACATTAAGCATTATGGGAGCAAATTAAAGAAAGAATAAAACAGACCATGTGAAATAACAAAGAGACCAACATCTTATTCAAAAACTAAAATACTTCACACCTCATGATCTCATTATTAATTTTGAACATACACATCAAAGCGTTGGCATGAAGTGTAGGCTGCCATTGCACCTTCTCGATGAATTCATAAAAAAAAGGCTCAGATTTTAGTGACTATTTTTGATCATGCCCTGTCTTTACAAAAAAGTCATAAAAAGTACCATCCTCCAAATTGCCAATAAGCCTCACTGTATGAGGAAAATAAAATTTTTATTTTTGAAATTTGAATTTAGGTTTTGGACAGAACACTGCACCCAAACTTCCTCAAACCAGCCTCCACATGAAGGGTGAACCAAAGTTTCATGATGACCCTTTTTGCTATATTTGTTAATTAACTTTTAATTGTATTTTCCTCTCAACTTTGAACTGTTAGTCCATGAAATAAGGAAACTTAGCCATTAAAATGATATTCATGTTGGAGAGGACTAAGAAACTCACCCTTTTGAAATCCTTGTCCGAACATGAACCGTCAGGTGCTTTTTAATTATATAAAATTCAAACGAATCATCTCAATATGTTATCACATGTGGAGCTATGAAAAAAATTTGAAAGGGGCAAGTGCTGCTTCATCTCCAGACGAAGCTGGTTTTCCTTGTACCCTAAAGCCATCTGATCACTGATTAGGAGTTAAAATGCACACTTTCTTATGATCGGAAAATAAACAATATATATAGATTGACAATGATATAATACATATCACGAACAAGTGAAATCATAGAAAAAAAATTGAAGCAACAAGCACTGCAATTCTGTATACAAATCAAATGTGTGTTGTCTAGATTGAGATGCAGATGCAACTTAAACTGTTGGAGAAAAAATATGCAGCTGAAATTTCCCTTTCTGACAACACATCAGCCCTCTATGGTCACATCACAACCCTTGTGTAGTCACACTATCATCCTAATCCTGATAAAGCAGACACAAATCACGAAAGGGAAATTTGAGCAGCAACTTACATAGCCTCAAATGCCACCTTGGTTGCTGGGAACCACTGTGCCTGCTAGACGAACAGCAGCAGCAGCATGGAAAATTTTGCTGAGGGTTCTAATGCCATCTTCCTGACAAAGGATACATACATAGCATATAAAAGTAGAGAGCCTCATTCAGTTGTTGAACTGATGTTAAGTTCCCTCGAAATTCCTAGTAAGGCATCCGAAAGAAATTTATTCTGTAATAAGTACCAGTTACCGAAGCACAGGTCATTGCCGGAGCAGTGGCCTTAGAAGAAGCAGATGCTTGAGTGCCGACAAGGCGGCTGCTTGTCGATCTCGACATCCTGGAAGTAAGTTTCTGCAAGACGAAATGGCCGACCATTGATCTGTTCTGGGCTCCTGCCGATCCCAAATCCTGAGTCCTGATGACCTTGAGGCAACGATGATAGAAGGTAGGCGATGCTGCACACAGCCTTCTGCAGGTGCCTGTCTTCGGTGAAGATAGGGTTCGGGTGCTCGGATTTGCACAACGAGAAGGGAAGAACACAAAGGGCGGACGTACATGGGGTGCGAGGGCCCTCGCCGTCGTGGTGGCGGGGAGGCCACACGTAACCTTGGAGGAGCGCCCGCCCCCAGGCAGCTCGCCGTTGCGGGGGCCGAGGCTTGCCGAGCCTGCCCACTGGGGAAGATGGAGACGCGTCAGGTGCGCACGTAGGCAAAGCGACTGCTGCTCCCGATCGCGATCGCGCTGTGCCCCAGAAACTGCTGGCGAATGCTTTTTTTTTCGCGCTGCCCACATTTCATTGGGAGGGGACGTCGATTTTGGGAGGACGTCGATTGCGGGAGGACGTCCGCGAGTTTCCTTCTGTAAGTTTCCTTCCACGAATTTGCTACTCATGCGGAGTCCCACTTGCCATGACCGGGAGGAGAAGGAAAGAGATCGCAGGATTTCTTTGCGTTGCGAAACAACCGGCCTAGGCGTGGGCAGAGCGAAACTTACCGAGCAGCCAATTACCGCACGAAGTTAACTTTAACCTTTTTAGTTGTAGAGTTGTATGATAGAGAAGAGATTTTTTGCTGGACAATGGGTGCCATATTATACATGAAAATAAAATTGTTGGGCAAAATTAAACTGCTCTCTGATAGGAGAAAACTGCACTGCAACAGTGCTCCGTATATGTTGCCATATATAAGAGCAGGTTGCCGCAATGCATTCTGATCCTATCTATATATGTGTCATCTGCTCTGTTTCAATCTTTCCATTGCTAAACCAATTCATAATCTTGGAGAGTTACGAGGGATCTGGAGAATTTAAGGACAAGATCAAATAACACCGAACGTATAATAAGTTTCCATATTAACCTCTCCCTTGATCGAGAATTATATGGAAGTAATACAGGCAGTTTTCTGTAATTGAAATATTGAATCAGTGATTTGATTGCTTACTACTAATTCCTGCTGATATCCATGATCTTCGTGTATTCTGAAAACACGTCGCCAGTCGCTGGCGTATAAATAGGTGGCTAATTAAGATACATTGCGCACAGAAATCTGAGACAGAGGACGAATGGAGACCTCGCTGTCCCTGATGATGAAGAACACTGCATTGTTGCTGCTCCTGCTGCTGTTGTTGAACCTGTACAATCCAGGTATATCGTGATCTTCTTCCCCACAAACAAACAACGGTTCTATCCTCTCTGTATACGATGAATGATTCATCAACTCCTTTTGTTTTTGTTTGTGCGATCGAGCAGGAAACGCCGCAGGTCACTGCAGCGTTTCCGACCTCGCGGTGACGCAGACCGCGGTGCCGTCGTCGAAGGTGAACGTGTACGCAGTGACGGTGGAGAACCGGTGCATCTGCACACAGGCGAACGTCAAGCTGGCGTGCGGCGGGTTCAATTCCTCCGTGGCGGTCAACCCGGCCGGCGTGCTCAGCGTGGACGGCGACGGCGAGCTCTGCACCCTCAACGGCGGGAGCCCCATCGGCATGGGCCCCGAGTACGCCGTCAAGTTCTCCTACGCGTCGCCGTCCCAGTTCGGCTTCAAGCCCGTGTCGTCTTCCATTGCCTGCTCCTAATAAACCGATCGAGGGATCGAGGCCTTAGTGGTGCCCATTCAAGCTGTCCTAGTTATCCGGTTCATTGCAAGTTCAAACATTTATTCATCTGTATCTTCACTACTTTTTTTTGTCTCAATCACACAAAAGATTTGTGTGTCCTTGTATTAAGGTAGAAATAATTTGGAGTATATTTCTGGGGCTTTACAAGTAAGCTTTTGAGCACATAATCCTCACAACACCGGAAGCATCTAGTGTACTACTCTGCTATTAAGCAACCAAGATCCTTCGCGCCTGCCTGAACCCAGAGGTCGGTATCGTGCTTGACGTCACGAGGAACTGAGGGACTTGAGTGGTGGCACCTCTAAAGCAACAAGCGTTTCTTTCTTTCCAGAGATGCTACAAGGAGGAAGATGGCGTTTGCTCCCTTCCTCTCGGTCCCGGTCCCAGGGGCGGATCCATAGTGTTAGGATTGCTATCACCTGCCAGCAATAGCTTATCCAAACTCAATGGAAAATTACTATGCACACTAGAGAAAAAAACATGCTCGTCTATCTTAGCTATGCTAGTGACAATGTGACATCAATGGTTCTTAATTCTGGATCCGCCCCTGCCCAGTCCAATGCTGTCTCCAAGTGTGCCACCATTCAAGAATGGTAGTGGCCACTGTTGTGATCACCATCTGTCCAAGCGTTGCTGCCACGTTACCATACCTGCTGCTCATAGGGGCAGCTGACCACTAGATGGTCGATGGTTTCTTGATCACAAAAGAAACAGTGCTCATTAGCCTGTAGCCCATGCCGGCGACGGTGATCCGCAGTCCATCGTCTGCCTTTCAATACAAGCCACATGAACAACTTGACTTTGAGAGGCGCCCAGGTCTTCCAAATCTTCACCATTTTTTGAAAGGCGGCAAGAGCTTTGCAATATTTTTATTAGATAGTATCTTCCCTGGATTCATCTAACTATGTTCATGTGGCTTCCTGTGCGGATTCATCTAACTATGTTCGCCCAACTGCTTCCACCCCATAGCGTAATGTATTCTCTAATTTCTTCCACAGATCGCAGTCCAGAGATATGAGAGACCCAACAATTGTCTTGGAGGGCCTTTTGTACCGTGATTTTCTTTCTTTTCGAATTCTTGAACAGGGTTGGTGCCAAGCTTTTTGGGGTTCTCCCATCTACCTAGGAAGATGTCGATGCAGCAAAGAGGTCTCTCTGTCCTGGCTGTCACAAGGCAGTTCTAGCTTATTCCATGCTCTTTCCCTCCATCTCCATTGGAACCACAGCCATCTCAATGTAATGCCTGTGTGAAGCGCTCAAGATCTAGGATCCCTAGTGCTCCTTTCATTTTTGGGAGGCATGTCGTTGGCCAGTTGATGATAAAATGGCCCCCATATACTTTATTTGGAGTCTCGCCCTTCCACAGGAAGCTTCGTCTTGGCCGATCGATCCTCAGCCACTTATATTCTGGGAGGGTGGTCATGTGGTAAATTGGTTGAGATGAATTCTTCTGCAGCTATGTTTACATAGAGAGAACAAGCAACTGCAGCAATATCATCTATTTATCAACATAAACTTTAGTTCATACATTCGAATAAGAAGAATGGCATGAAAAGGGCTACTAGGCCCTAATCCATCATGCAAACCAAACCCACAAGCACCATGTTTGAGTGCTTACTTTTATGTATCTTTAAATTTACAAAAGCATGCAATTTAGTATACAAATAGAAATTCAAAAACTATAAAACAAATGTCTACAAATTTCATGAAGGCAAATTATTCTTATTCTGAACTTAAGCATGGATAAACTTCTATAGAATTCATACAGTTTTTAATCTATCCTGAATTTGGACAGTCAAATGTAAATGTCGATATCTACTAAACTCTTGGTCAAGAAGTATGAAAATTTACCAAAAGGTAAACTAAATTGAACAGTGTCTAGAATATCTTCAGAACAGCAACAGTCAAAATAAGAAAAATATAACACCTGAACCAGTCTAAAATCTTGAACTTTGACGAACCCAAAGATATTGAAGATATGAACAACTTTTGTATTTATGGGTATGGTAGATTTGTCCATTATGGCACCCTAATGGTGTGATAAAAAGAAACAGTGTTTCTTAAAATTTTAGAACACAAGGGAACCAATGGTCTCGAAAGTTTTCACTATCAAATCAACTGTACTTGATGTTTCTCTTGAACTAAATCACCAAAAACATTGTAGATATATGTTCTACAACAGAGGTAAGAATCAGCTTAGATTTTCTCTATGGAGAAAACAGTAGGACAATCGGAAAAGATGAGAATTCCCCAACCTTCTACCTCTGCATGCCCTTCTGCCAGTCAAACTTTTTTAATTTTGACCAATTTTACGGAAAAGAGTAACAACAATTATGACAACAAATTGAGCATATTATGAAAATATATTCTATGATAAATCTAATGATACTAATTTAATAACATAAATCTTAATATTTTTTTTCTAGAAATTTAGATTAAGTTTAAAAAGTTTAACTTAGGACAACTCTAAAAATCACTTCTTTTAAGGACAGAGAAATTAGATCAGAGACATGATCTATAGGAGATGGTAGGGGCATATATACTCACTATGATCGAAGAGCCTCCAGCATGGTTAAGAGATAGGGTCATCATGCTCTTCACCTCCTCCTCTTGAGCCCTTTCTCTACCATGATCTCCTCTCTATTGCTATAAAATGTCTTGTGGCATATACATGCTGGGCATGTATTATCCTGCCCATTCAATATGTCTCGAGATCTTTGACAACATTTCTGTTTACCGTATTCTCCTAAAATTCTTTATTCTTCCAAACATTTCTTCTTGTACCACAACTCTCCCAAGCTGAAAAATCACACAAAACTGCCAATACTTTTGCTTCTGATCATCATCACAGCCCATTTCCATCGACACCGTGGTGAGATGAGTCCTGTGCATGTATGTGGCTGGACCTGGAGGCCAGACCTCGCGTGCGGGACCTCGCCGCCGCCACTGCTCTCGTGTGTCTGCTTTTTTTTCATTTGCTGTACCTATTCTTCTTTTGCATTGCTATAGTATTTACAATATTCTTTTTGCATATACCACATATTTCATTTGCTTGCCAGCCATATTCGATCCCCTATTTTTAAATATGCTATTGTCTCGGTCCATTTTATCCCCGGCCTATTTCAAATTCAAACTTTAAAAACTTTGATCAACAATTAATTAATAATTTTCAACTATTATCGCGTGCCTTTTATATCATTAGATTTGGGGAAGACCCACCCCAAAATAATTATAAACCCGTAATCATAAATAATATAATATAAAGCAATTGAATGGCCAGTATAATCCTGCCCAAAAATCAAGTTACTAAACCCACCAAATAAAATAGACCGGCCCGTTCCTAGTGCGGGTCTGCATTTGTTACTTATAATTAAGGTTTGGCGGATTTCTTTTAAATGTTCCATCAAGCGCTTTATGTTTTATATGTTTTCTAGGTTAACATCTACGCGCGCGGTGGCGTGCCTGGGTCGGGAGCTGCCACACAAGATGACGAGACTAATTGCGGCGGCGCGAGCGCCGTGGCCAATATGCCGACGGAGCGGCAAGGCGACGACGCGGCAAGGGCGGCGGGATTCGAGGCGGTGGTGACGGAGCAGGGTGGCAACGATGCTGCGGAGGCAGAGAAGGCGCATGCAGGTGGTGAGCTTGTTGGACGTTAGGTGCGCTGGCAGATGGGTGTGCATGCGCCGGATCGAGCTCACGAACTCGATGCTCCTGCTGCCGAGCGAGCGAGCTGCTCATCGAGGAGTTCAGCGTGATGCTCTTGCTGAAGAACGCGATGCTCCTGCCTCCTGCTGCTGACCGTACAGGAAGATGGAGCACATAGCACACCGCAAGGACGACGGAGTTCAGTGAGCCCGCCATGGACATGGGGATTGAGTTGCTTGCTGCAATGGACGCGGCACGGACATGGGATTGAGGTGCTAGCTGCCATGGGCGAGGGCGTGACGACTGACGGGGGGTAACCCCAACCCGCCCTGGCCCACATTTCTGTAACCCAATCCGCCCTTAACCCGTATGCAAATAGAACCCGTTTCCACCCATCCACACACACCCCCCATATCAGGACCCGCCCCAAAAAACCCGTTCCCACCCGACCCATTAGTAGGCTGACTGCCTACGCACTAGTTCACGGAGCAGCTGTCAGCTGGCGTCTCCCTCTCCCCTCACCTTCCTGTGCATACAAAAGATCTACAAACATTACTAGATTTTTCTAATTCTCCTAGTGAGATGAATTTCTTATAGTGTTTTGTATTTAAAATTTAGTATAGACTTTTCATAATAAACGACTTCTCAGTGAGAATTTCCATGTGTTGGAATGGTAGTAGTGTTTTATTACTACTAAAAAGATTATGAGGATCTCACCATTTTTTACCGATACGTACGAGGGAGATGAATTGGATAATTTTTAATTAGTTCCACACTATATCAGAAAAACTGGACCATAAGAAATTGTCTCTGGTACAATTAATATAGTAGATTATAGAAACCATAGCTGGTTCCATTGTGAGTGCCCTGAGCCACACGACACGGGTGAGACTGTGAGAGAGATAAGAGCACAGAATCCTAGTACAGCAGACGACGGCGACGCTTCTCGTTGTCGCTAGCTGCTGCGGGCTTGTCGCAGGCGACAAACAATAATCCTGTGGTTTGCTCTGGGCGATGGAGCTGCTGCGGCTGTATGCATGCATGCCGCCACCAGGCCTCGTCGTCGTCCAGCGCTAGTGCTTTGGCACACTAGCTAGTCCGGCCAACGACTGCGTGGCCCTGGCGCTCATCAAGTCGTCGCTCCGTTACAAGGATTTTTGGGCAATGTAGTGGCGACGGAAGGAATTGTACTCATATGTGACAAATCAAACCAGCGTCGGTACAAGAACTACCTAGCTACTACTCCGTCCCGAAATAATTGTCGTTTTCGATTTTCGTGCCGCAAGTTTGACTGGATTTATAGAAAATACGTGCAATATTTATAACTCCGAATAATTTTGTTAAAAAACTACATTCAAAGATCTTTCCGATGATACTAATTATGATACTAATCGATAATATTTATTATTTATAAAAATTACCGGTATTTATTTTCTCGGGAAGCGAAAACGACAGTTATTTTGGGACGGAGGGAGTAGCTTCCATCGCACCATGACGACCAAAGGAGGACCGAGGAGGGCTATGGTTGGTTCCATCGCTGATCCGGCTGCTCGTGGACGCTAGCATGGGCATACGTGTCAACCGTACCAGTGGCATCTCGACTTCGTGCCAGCTAGCTCCGGATCTATGCTCTACGGAATATGTATATATGTATATAATATAATAGATATATAAATAGGTGCTTCAAACTACCAACCTGGCATATCAGTAGCAGGAGCACAGAGTGCAGGAGCAGAACCTACTACTGCTTCGCCAGCAAAGTAAAAGGTATACTCACCACTGTTTTGGTGTTCCTTCTATTCTGGGTCTCCTTCTTAGAACACAAACTCTAATATATGACCAAACTACAGTTTAGTTGTTCCTTCCATTCTGCATCCCCTTCTTAGAACACATACTCTAATACGTGATCATCGCACGGCATGACCCCCTCCCACATGGCCAGGTCTCTGTCTCCCTCTCCCACGTGAACGCAGTACAGCTAGCTCCCCTAGGGTGTCGTCGCATATCTCTCCGGGGGTGCCATAGCTAGGGTTCCGGTGGTGGCAGTGACGGCGACGACGGCGAGTCTCACTGTCTTCTTCCTTAAATCCGAGGGCCTAGAAAAGAGGGAGCTCCGGGAGGAAGACTGGCCGGTCAGTTGGGTTGGGGTTCAGGGAGCTTAAGGGTCTTGGCAGCGGTAGACGCGGCTGGACCAGGTCGTGGTAGGGGCACCTTGGCCGGAGCTCACGGTCGTGGATGTGGAGCTCCAACGAAACCCTAGCGCGCCACAACAGTGTTGGGGATGAGGACCAGGAGGAGGGTAGGGCGGGCTTGATGGGGGGCTAGGGGGTGGGCGGGGGTACTTATTTGTTGTCCGTGCGTCCGTGCATCGGAAGAGGAGGCGGAGGTGGGGGAGGATGGGCCCTGCCATGTGGGGATGAACCGTTTTGAGGATGAAGAAGGGGTCGCGCTCTCTGCCACTGATGACTTGTCGTACTTTATTGTCATCCTTCTTAGAATGGGTCTGGGAGCGCCACTATGGAGCAGATCCTACATATGTCCAACCAAATTGTCTATAGCGCAGCAGTTTTCAGCATGGTGCTTCTTGAATAATAGCAGTGACCTAGAGCCACATGCACTGGGGAAGCAAAAAAAGTTTCATCTGCCTTTGTTTTCTATGCATGTGGGCTGACCCCAAAATGCCCTCTTAGCCAGGATCATTGGCAGTGGCCCTTTGCCACACATGCGTGAGGAAGTCATTGGTCAGGGTGAATGCTACAGCTGAGAATTGGAGGAGTTGGAGATGCATGTGGGCGGGTGGAAGCATGATGAGTGATGGAAGCATGGGAGTGGAACGTATGGTAGGCGAGGTATGGTGGGAGAGGGACCGCGGATGAGGCAGAAGCGGCGATGGGAGGAGGGGTGGTGTGGTAGTACGTGGAGGTGGGTTGGATGAGACAGAGAAAGATGGAAAGAGAAGGTGAAGAGGATAAAGGGGGGGGAGTAAAAAATAAAAGAAGAAACTTGATTTTTCGAAAAAAAATAATGTAAGAAAAGAGGAAAGAGAAAAGAAAGAAGAAAAGAATGGTTATATCGATATTTTATTCTTTTCATCTACTAGGAAATATTATTTACTAAACATATAGTTACCTAGAATAAACAAAGGTAGGTTCTACAAATTACTTTACTATAAGCATTTTAGCTAGAGCCGAAGGTGCGTGTCAGTACTTCCGCATATCTTCAAAAGTTGTCCAACAACTGCAGCTTTCGAAAAATTGCTGAACTAGCTTTTCAAATTTGTTGGCTTGACCTGCAAGTGTGCTATTCTAGTTGTAAAACCACTTCCATAGAATTTACAACCATGCATTCATTTACATTCGTTTGGCAGCTCTGGTGCAGACCAGCCGGTTGAAAGTTTAACTCCCTGTATATATATATCCCCTTGCGGGCAAATTAAAGATAGAGTTGGTCTGATCGGGCCGGCTACATTAAGTTTTTCTACCTTAATAGCAGTGCTCTTGTGTTGAGGAACCTTTTTGGTACTCCCTTGATTCAAAATAAAAATAATGCATTATTTATAAGTTCTTGATTAAGTACAGCTATCTTTGCCTTCAAAAAAAGTACAACTATCTATCTTTGCCTTCAAAAAAGTACAACTATCTTAAATTCAAGCAAAATCATAGAAAATAGTATTAACATTTGTAACTCCAAATTATTATTACTATGATTCATGAATTAAGTGACGCTTAATTGTTTGACATCATAAATACTAGCATTGTTTTGGTCAACTTAATATGGATGGTTGCAATCTTTTTGGTGTGGATGACTACTTTTTTGGGCTTCATGAGATCAAAAACTTTGTAACCGACACTGTGTGAGATCGTTTGCTGGTCTAAATATATATTTTATATCATTAAATTTATAAATTAATATTTCAATATAAGGACTTTGGATAGGGAAGTGCCCTATAGCAAATTAAGTAGTACTGCCCAAGGAGATCTAACACTCTAATTGAACTTTTTTCTATTTGGAACCGTTTAGGTTTCTAAATATTCAATACATGATTCATATAATTTAACATAATAATATCATTGTAAACTTCATCACAATTTTGAGTTGAGTGTGTACCGTGGAGGTATGGTGTTATAGAGGTACGTCTGTGTTGCTTACTTAGGCCCATAATCTAGATTATACATAGCATTGTTGTTATTAGGATTATGAACTCTAATAATATGAGTGTTTGGTTTCCTGAATGATTTTGCTGGATTATTCTTAATTCAAGTGAAAAATATTCATAATCATCAAAAAAAGTATGTCCAAGGTGGATTGGATTACTGTAATCTGGTGTTTTGATTATAATAAACCATGCATCTAATAGTCTAGACTATTTGGATTACAATTAGATTATTTTACCTACTTATCCTATATTTTAGGTGCCTAAATTTTAAGATGATTTCAGGAAACACTCTTGTGCTACCAATTATACAAGTAAATTGCCACTCTTATGATCTGTTATTTGTATTTATATCATAACATATCAAATTTTTATCCTTGTCAAAACTACAAAAAATAATTGTAAATTGTTAAATTATGTTTGTGCCAACACACATGAGATTTTTGTGGTTTATAGTATTGTGTAACAGTTTTTTTTATTCTCAATAAAAAATTGCAGATTGTGTCTACTGAAATAACAATAAACTCAAACTGCAATTATAGTATAAAATATATGTAATTACCGTTGACTGAAAGAAAACTAAAATTTAGACACCTAAATTTAGAAAATCCCTATTTTAACTGATTATACTATAAGAAATCAAATATGCCCTAGTTGTCTTCCTCTGTGTTAAATAATAACTATATGCTTTTTTTTTTGGCCATTTTACAATTTCTAGCACAAAAAAAAAGATGTTTTTTAGGATGGTTACCAGCCATCCCAGAAAACCAGTTATTGATCTATTGAGACAATATTTGGCAAAAAAAGGGCACAAATGAAATCTGACTTTCATGAAAATAATTTGTGTATCAGGGTGCGTAGCTATGTACTCATCCAGCTGGCGTGTGAGTGTGACGGCCGAGAAGCGAAATGGTTCCAAGGCGGTGACACTGCTGCTCCGGCTGTCCACGCTAGCTCTGTCGCTCACCTCGGCGGTCGTTATGGCCACCGCGACCGAGTGCACCATCGTCGACGGCCGCGGCAGCGGCGGCGCCAACATCACTGTCACCTTCAAGAACTACCGGCCCTTCGTGTAAGCACACTATCAGTAGTGATCTTACGTACGCACGTTGTCGTCGCGCTTGCATTAGTTCTGATGACTTGCACACATCGGTGCAGTTACCTGGTAGTGTTGAACATCACGGCGGCGGTCCTGGAGGCAGCCGCCATCATCTGCCAGGTCGCCAAGGGCGACGGCGGCGGCGAGGAGGAGGAGGCGCCCAAGGTTCCTCGGATCATCCTGGTTGTCCTCGACGTCGTGGTGCCGGCGCTGGTCAACGCGGCGACGGGCGCGGTGATCGCGGCGGTCATCGCCTACGGACCGGAGATCAACGCGTGCACCGCCGCCGGTGGCCGCTTCTGCGAGCAGGTGCGCAGGTCCAAGCTCCTGTCGATCGCGGCGAGTATCGCTGCTAGTTCGGCCGCCGTCGCCAAGGACGTCCCGCTGCCCTTCTCCGTGTGGCCCATGTCGTGAGAGTCCGACGACTGCTCCTATTGATATCCTGTCAGTGACTCTGCTGCTGCACCTGCTCGCGCATTGTTGCCACGTGGGAAGGAGAGCATAAGACACTATTCGGAAAAAATCTAATTTTTCTCTCCCAACTATAGTAAAAGTTCGCTTTTCCTCCCACACTGGCAAGGAAAAAGTCTACTTTTGCTCCCTTAACTTTTGCGAAAGTCTACTTTTCCTCCCTCGAACCTAAAACCGGATAAACAACCTCCCTCAACTTTTTTTTTTTTCAAACCATGCGCTTTTTACTCCCTGAAGTGGTTTTGATGGTGGTTTTTTGCTACAGTGATGGTGGTTTTGTCTTTTTTC
The DNA here is from genome assembly GCA_015844335.1 of Chrysopogon serrulatus. Classification (NCBI taxonomy): domain Eukaryota; kingdom Viridiplantae; phylum Streptophyta; class Magnoliopsida; order Poales; family Poaceae; genus Chrysopogon; species Chrysopogon serrulatus. The sequence goes on from JADLZL010000600.1 coordinate 23,725, forward strand.
TTTTTATTTATTTCGGCCAAATTTTTAAAAAATTATAGTAAATCACAAAAAAATCGTAAAATAGAAATCTAATTTTGTTGGACTCCACATAAGTAGATCTACACAGTAAATATATAATATGTTATGCTTTAGTTTAAAGTTTTTGCTAGTCTTTTTCTTTTTTTTTATTTTTTTGTTGAATCTTTGAAAAATCATAGTAAATCAAGAAAAATCATAAAATGGAAAATTCAATTTTCTTGTCTCCACATAAGTAGGTCTACACAGTGAATATATAATATGGTATGCTTTAGTGCAATAAAATAGTTATAGAAGCTATATTTATGAATTATTTTAATTAATTACAGAAAAGCATAGATCGAAAGCTACAGCAAGAAATTTATATTAAAATATATCATATTATATGTTTATTTGTAGATCTACTCATGTGGAGTATAAGAAAATTAGATTTTCCATTTTTGATTTTTCTGTGATTTACTATGATTTTTCAAAATTCAACCAAAATAAATAAAAAAGAAAAAGACTAGCAAAAAAATTTTGTACTAAAACATACCATATTATATATTCACTGTGTAGATGTACTCATATGAAGTCCAATAAAATTAAATTCTGCATTTTATGATTTTTTTATGATTTACTATGATTTTTCAAAAGTTCGGCCGAAATAAAATAAAAAGAAAAAGACAAAACCACCATCATTGTAGCAAAACCACTATCAAAACCACTCAGGAGTAAAAATGCATGGTTTGAAAAGTTGATGGAGGTTGTTTATCCGGTTTTAAGGTTTAAAGAGAAAAAGTAGACTTTCGTGAAAGTTGAGGGAGCAAACGTAGACTTTTTCCCACTGGCAAAGCTGGTATGGAGCCTAGGCCCAAGAGAGGAGTGAAGCCCAACAAGATGTTTTCCGGCCCAGAGTGGCTTAACTAGGTTGATTTAAATACTTCTTGTGTAGAGTTAAAAGGAGCAGGATCTAAATTAAACTTTTATGAATGAATACACGTACAATCCTTCCTCGTTCTGTGTCTGCGCGGTGTTCCCCTTCTCTGCTTCTTGCTCCTCTCCTCCGATCTCTCTTAGGCCTTGTTCGGTTATGTCGGATTGGTCCGTTCCGGAGCTCATTCCGGGTTGATTGCTGCGGCCCGTTTCCAATCCAGCTGTGAATTGAAATGGTTGTTTATTTTGGGCTGATCTGGAAAATAAAACTGGCCTGGCTTGCCGTTCCCACACAATCCACGGCCCGAATCAGATCCTGGTGTCTTACCCTCTGAGATTGGATCTAAAGCAGGATTCTGAAATATGTCGTCTGGCACACTGGATGTTGGAGTTACCTGGCGGGATATATCCAATCGTGCCTCTCAAGCCAGCTGTGCTTGTGGCGTTGCAAGTGTCGTGGTCATGGTCGTGGCTCCCCATCTCAGCAAGTAGCAGCTTTGCGAGGCCGAAGTCACCCACCACCGCCCTCATGTCCCCGTCGAGGAGGACGTTGCTGTGCTTGACATCGCAGTGGATGATCGGTGGTACGGAGTTGGTGTGGAGGTTGCATAGCGTGTCGGTTGAGCCTCTGGATTACACTCAGGTTCTTCATGACCTTGAGCTCTTCAAACTTGGGTTTCATGTTCAAGTTGAACCACCTGTCTAGTCTAGGCTGTAATTGGGCATGAACTCGAACACCAGGGCTCTGAAGTCATTTCCCCTCGCGTCCACGCTGACACAACAGGTGATTTCCACTCTGTCGTGCCATACTCTGCACACAGCCACACATATTAAGGCCTTGTTCGGCTATGTTGGATTGGTGCGGTCCGGAGCTCATTCCGGGTGGATTGCTGCGGCCCGTTTTCAATCCAGCTGTGAATTGAAATGGTTGTTCGTTTTGGGCTGATCTGGAAATAAAACTGGCCTGGCTTGCCGTTCCCATACACTCCACGGCCCGAATCAGATCCTGGTGTCTTGCCCTCCGGATTGGATCCTGGAACCCTCGTGAGGCGACGGCTTGGGGCGAGGCGACGGCGCCCTCATTTTTTACTATTTAGCCCTTTTTTAGAACTAAATTTACATTTGGATCTCTGGAAAACTTAATTCCGTTTTTGGACCCTGAGCTCGACGTCGTGACGTACGGCGCCGAGGTAACACGTCTCGGCGCCATAAGTCATGGCGCCGAGCTTTGAGGCCGGATAGTGACATGGCGATGATATGGCGCTGCCGTGGCGTTGGACGTGGCATCTCGGCGCCGTGCCCGTGGCGCCAACCTCGACGCCACAGATCTTGGCGCCAACCTGCATGCGTCGGACGTACACCAGCCGGGAGGCAGGCCACCGCGCGCGCTGGGCGTGGGCGTGGCCGCGTGGGGGTGCCCTGCCAGCCGCAGCCGCGCCCGTGCCTAGCTACTGCAACTACATAACTGGATCAGCCGCAGGCCTAGCTAGAGCCTACTAGCTAGCTTGTACTGGACGCGGTCTGCAGCAGCGGTGGCTGCGTGAGTGCAGCGGGCAGCAGTCAAATTGGTCTGCAGTATGGAGTAAGTGCATGCGTGAGTGTGCGTGTATGGTATGTGTGGCGTGTGTGCCTCAGTGTGTGGCGTGTGTGTTTTGTTTTCCAATTCATTTTCTTTCTTTTACAAACACATAAACAACCATTTATATATAAACACCTATTTAAATTTATTAAAAAACTAGATTAAAAGATCTTTTCAATCATATTAATTTTGTACAATAAATATTAATACTTTTATATATATTTAGTCAAAGCTGATTCTCGAAAAAAATAAAAACGATAGTATTTTAGAAGTCAAAGCTGATTCTCGAAAAAATAAAAACGATAGTATTTTTAGGCGAAAGGAGTAGACCATCAGCTCGTTCGCTTCAAACTAAAAAAACGTTTTAGCTTATAAACCAACGGTATTTTTTTTTTCACAAAAAATCAGCTATTTGTACAGTGTTTTGGCTTATCAGCCGGCTTATAAATTCTGCCGAATAGCTTCTATATTTTACTATAGCCTTGTTTAGATTGAGACAAAATTCTATATTTTTTCACTCTCTCTCTCCATCACATCAATTTATCTCACGGTTTTTTCACGAGTTCTGTAATTTATTTTTTTATTAATATCCAAAAATAAATTGGATAAGGAGCCTGCTGCTGCACCCGCCCCAAGAGAGACAGCAGGCCACGGCGCAGTGCCAGTGAGCGGCTGCTAATCGTCCACACTGTATTTTATAATAAAGATCTGCACTTGAGAACTCTACTAGTACTAAGGCGTGGTGACAAAATAGACACTGTGCACCGAGCAGATTCAGGTGCATGCATGGCGTGTTGTGGTGTAGTAGACCAGAGCAGGGATAGCTATTTAAGTGGGAACCGGAAGATTACATCTTATTTGACCATATTTTACTACTTCTATTTAAGTGTAAGTTTTGTATTTAATCGGTGTAAATTGGTTGTTCGTAAATTAGAATGATTTATTTTTTATTTTTTTGTATGTTTTATTTGATTCTCTTTGAAATTTTTTTAATTTGACTTCCATAATAATAATCTGGCTATTTTTTTGTTTGTTTAATATTTTGCGCGTGCACAGATCACCTAGCTCGGCGCATGAATCTCAAAATAAATACGCATCTCATTTTCCAAAAATAAAAAATACTTTAATCTTTTTCTATCAAGTATTCACTCAGTTCCAAATTATAAGTCGCTTTTACTTTTTTTGGTATATAGAATTTTTATATCTAGATTTGCTACGTAAATAGATATTTTTATTTGCATATATATATATATATATATATATATATATATATATACACACACACACACATATAAATACTAGAGTAAAAGATTAAAGGAGAAGTCTAAAAGTAAAAAAAAAAAACATTACCGCAGAGAGTAGCTATCTACTATAGCCACTACACTGCCACCACAGGTCTACAGCTATGAACTAGCATGAGCTGTCCTGCCTACATCCGCATGAGACAGGGAGATGGGAGAGGGTCTGCATGCAGCGGAGTCAAGGGTGCCGGTGTGATCACACTCATCTATCTATGCACCTACGCCACTATTTCAACGATTGAGACAGAAAGCATGCCGGCCATATTTTTAGCTCTCGGCGTCAAGATCTACGGCGCCGAGATGCCGGCGCCATATTTTGTGGCGCCGAGCTATGCCATATCATCGCCATGTCACTATCCGGCGCCATATCATCGCCATGTCACTATCCGGCCTCAAGGCTCGGCGCCATGACTTATGGCGCCGAGACGTGTTACCTCGGCGTCGTACGTCACGGCGCCGAGCTCAGGGTCTAAAAACGGAATTAAGTTTTCCAGGAGTCCAAATGTAAATTTAGTTCCAAAAAGGGGCTAAATAGTAAAAAATGAGGCGACGGCGCAGTTGGCGGCACGAAGAGGCGACGGCGCAGCAGCATGGCACAGCCCCGACGCCCGACGGTGACCATCTCCCATCCAACGTCCACCCTCTCCGTCGCCTTCTCAAGTAACGCACCACTGTCTCTTCGTTCCCCTCTCTGGTCCTAGCGTTTCTTGTTCTTGAGGCGCACGTCGATGAAACAGCGATGCCACGGTAGTCGCCAGGGGAGGGATGGAATCATGTGTCGGTTGACCAGATCTAAGCTCGTAGTGCTATATATAGCAGCTTCTGGACTGCTGTAGCTTGGATGCTTCATCTGATTTTGGGGAAAAATAGAGTGCACAGGGAGAAGTGTGAGCTGCTACTTCTGGCCTGATGTTGATCTGCTTGTTATGAATAAGTAGCACAGAGAAAGAGAGAAATTTGCCCAGGTGCAGAGGGGTGTAGGGAGGTGCTAGCTTGATGTAGAAAGGGGTGAAGGAATAATTAAGGGTTTTTTGGATTGAAGCCATTACAATTTTGCGAACTTGGAGATATGCCATTACAATTCAGGTATTCTGAAACATGCCATTACAATTGTGGGGTTTGCTGGTGGATGCCATTTTCTACGCTTGGGACCGTATCCGAGCGTGTGGGGCCCACTGTTAGGCCGGTAGAGGCATACGCTTCTTGCGTATGGACACCGATGCCCCTGGCCGCTCGCTGATCCCTGCCCCCCTTCTCCCTCCTCCTCTCTCCCGCTCTCTTCTCATTCTCTCCTCCATTCCCCATCTCCAGGAACCCTAACCCTAGAATCTGGCGCATCCACCATCGCCGGAGCTAGGCAGTGAGTGGGGCCGAGGGGGCAATTTGGAGGCCCTGAGCGGCGAAGGCAGCAGTTGGCAAGGCCCGTCACGGCGGCATCCAGTGGCGTACATGCAGGATCCGTGAAGACGAAGGGCGAGCCCTTGCTGCATCTCTGCACCGCGAGTGGGTGCGGCGGAGATGGAGGACCACGAGAGCAGGTAATTTCTGCGCATCCCCTCCCCCTGTTGGTCTTTAGCATGTAGTGTTCTTGACTTGTTCTTGCGTACCTTACCTACATTTTTCGATCTGCGGCTCGATTTGATTGTTGTTAGGAACGGTATGTTTGCGGTAGAGGTTAAGGTCGAAGGATTCGCTACAAAAGACTTGGTTTGGTAGAAAATCTTACACCAAAGGCGTGATTAAGTGGGATGTGGAGTTTGGGTGTTTAACACTTGAACCTGTTGATGTCGGCATTGCAAATGAGTTGAATGTGACCACTAACCAGTTACCCACTTTGTGGTTCTTTGACAAAAGAGTGCATGAGGATGTCGATTAGTTAGTGAATCTCGGATGGTTGATGTCTTTGAAACATTACAAGGAAGAGATGGGGTCATCGACTTCTAGTGGGAGTATTTGATAAGACAGTTTGTGATGTTCTTGATTTTGATGACCTACATCCTTTATGTGTGCTACCTCCTGTGGTTGATTTGCCCATTCTCAGTCATCCAACTAGTGCTGCTCCTCAAAATCCAGAACCATCTGTTGAGGTAGGGGAACCCAGTAATGGTGATGCCAACAATCCGGACTTCGCCTATCGCTCACGAAAATCGAGCCACTGTTGATGTAGAGCCTGACAGGGAACCTGATTTGTTTGATAATGCTGAAGAATATGTTGGGGTTGATGATGAACAAATATATATTTTCATTCCAACTGCTAATGCACAGCCATCTGATAATGCACAACCAAGAAGTTAATGCACGGCCATCGATAATGCACAACCGGCGGCTAATGCACACCCACATGATAATGCACGACCATCGATAATGCCGATCTTGACCCATCGATCAGAATGCTTTTTCCCGTTGATGATCAAGTTGATGATGCAGACCCTCTTGAGGTGCATGTAGTCCATGATCCTGAGAATCCAAAGATAGAGGAGGGAGCACTCTTTCCTAATATCATTTCATTCAGGAAAGCTATCAGGCACCATGCTGTGAAGACTGGTTTTGAGTTTGCTGGACTCAAAACAGACAAGACTAGGTGGCTAGCACATTGTGCTGAAGAAGGTTGTCCTTGGCGCTTACATGCATCCACAATTTATGATAAGAAGACAATAAAGGTAATTTGTTGAACTTTGTGGTTTTGACTTGTGTTTCACCTCTGTTTGCCCTGTTTGCCATATGTTTAACACATTTCGAATGTTTTTTCAGATAAAAGTCCTCATTCCAGAACACAATTGTAAAACCACCAAACTTAGAGTAGGAAAAATGGCAAGTCAGGGCTGGTGTGCGGACAGACTTGCTGATTGGGTGAAAAAGAATCCAAGCAAGGGGCCAGGAGATGCAAAGGACAAATTGGAGGATGACTATGGAATCAAGTTGAAGTATTCCAAGGCTTGGTCAGGTCTGCAGGTTGCTCTAAACCAGATCCATGGATCATATGAGGAAAGTTTTCAGCTTTTATTCAATTGGGCTGCACAAATTGAAAAAAGCTCCCCTGGCAGCATTGTAGAGATAGAATTAGAAAAGGTAGATGGACAGGATAGGTTCAAGAGGATGTTTGTTGCTTTGAAGCCATGTATAGATGGGTTCCTAGCTGGTTGCAGACCATTCATTGGTTTGGATGCTTCTAGTCTATATGGGAAGTACCTTGGACAGTTGGTTTCAGCCACCGGGGTGGATGGACATAGTTGGTTGTACCATATTGCTTATGGGATCTTTGACACAGAGACAGAAGATAACTGGGAGTGGTTCATACAGAATTTGCACAGATGTGTAGGGGACCCTCCAGGTTTAGTGATATGTTCAGATGCTTGTAAAGGACTAGAAAATGTTGTGGGAACTGTCTTCCCACAGGCTGAGAACAGAGAGTGCATGAGGCACTTGTACCAAAACTTTTTGAAGCATTATTCAGGTGAAGTGTTCACTGATCATTTATATCCTGCTGCTAGAAGCTACACAGAAGGCTTGTTCAGGTGGCACATGAAGAAGATTTATGAGTTTGCTCCTGCTGCAATTGAATACCTTCAGCAGTATCATAGCAGGATTTGGTATAGATGTGCATTCTCAGAGCTTAGCAAATGTGATTACTTGACTAACAATGTCTCTGAGAGTTTCAATGCACAGATCAAAAAACTTAAGGGACTTCACCTCCATGAGTTGGTAGACAGATTGAGGGAACTAATAATGGAGAAGAGGTACATTAGGAAGAAGATTGCAAGGGAGTGGGGTGATGGCATCCTTCCTGGTGTAATGAAAGAACTCAATACCATTAGTAAAAATTTGAAAGTGGTCAAGGTTGCAACCTGTGATGATGGCATTGCAGAGGTGACAATATTGGATGACTGGAACAACCAGAGGAGGCACACAGTTGATCTTGAAAACCACAAGTGCTCCTGCAGGGAATGGCAAATCACTGGTAAGCCTTGCAAGCATGCCCTGGCATGGATTTGTTCTAACAGAGGACTACAAATCTCTGACTATGTCCATGAGTATTATTCTGTTGCAAAGTTTAGAGCTGCATATGAAGGGAGAGTGGAGCCTATACCAGACAGGTCCCAGTGGCCTCATTTTGAGTTGGGATTCAAAATTTACCCACCAGTACTTGGAAGAAGGCCAGGCAGGCCTAAAGTTGTGAGGATCAGAGGTTGCATGGAGAAAAACAGCACAAAGAAGAAGGTGAAATGTCACAGGTGTGGAGGTTTCGGGCACTTTGCCAAGACATGCAAGGAACCAGAGCTGGGACGTGGTGGTAAGACAGCTGCTGCACCTAATAAAAGGTATGAAAATAGTTGTTTTTTAACATATTAACTACATGTGTACATGCCTAATAAAACATGATGGACTTGATATTGCAGAAAGAGGGCCCCAGAAGATGCAGCTGGACCCTCTCAAGTGAAAAAGAAGAAGGCAAGTAATACGAAGACATCTAAGAAGAAGAAGACACCAGTGAAGAAGAAACTGCTGAGAAATGCTGCAGCTCCTACAGCACAGGTTGTTAGGAGCCTGGTTGACATGATACATGGGCAGTGATGGGTTTTGTGGATCTGTGATGGGAGCTTATGGCTTTTGTGAACTACAAGTGTTGACTGTGATGGCTTTTGTGAGAACTGGAAGTGTTGTAATGAACTAGTTGTGACTGTGTTGGCTTTTGTGACTGCGATGGCTTTTCTGGATTACATGTAATGCACTGGACAAGTAGTATTTGAGTGCCTGTGATGGCCTAGTTGCTTGTAATGCACTGGACAAGTAGTATTTGAGTGCCTGTGTTGGCCTAGTTGCCTCTGATGCACTTGTTGCTTGTAATGAACTTGCGAAATTTAACAAGCTATTAATGATATCTGCCTGCCTATCATGGACCCTAGTTTCAAAATTCTGTGATGACCTATTATCAAGTTGGAATTATCAAGTTGCAATTTTCAGTAACCTTGATTTATCAATTGCAATTATCTGTTGCAGCTTTCATACATAATTGTGCAAACTGAAATTTGGCATTGATCTCTCAAAATGACAACTGAAACAGTTCACATTGCAAGGACACTTCGTTCAATCAAGAACCTTGTTCATATTACACAACTTGTCAGCTACTACATGTAATCTAGTAACTAAGCTGGCTAATACCAACAACTAGGCTACTACAATCCAAGTAAGCTGGATTTGTCTACTACATTACATGCATCATTTCTTCCACACACTTGCCAGCAGGACAGCAACACAAAGTACCACAAACAAGCCAACAGCTACTGCATTTTCAATGACAATTGGACTTTTCCCCTTCTTCAGTTCATCTTTCAGGTCTTTGATTTCAGCCCTCAGTTGGCCAATGTCAAGTTTAATGTCAGCAAGCTGCATCTTGACATCAATTGCCAACATCTTCATGTCAGCACTTGCCTGCTGGACACCTTGAACGGCAACGCCATGAGCCTCCTGGACCACTTGCACATCAGTGCCTCTAAACTGCTGAGGAACCAAACCTTCCAACAGATGAGCATGATTATCACGCAAATACAGCTCATAAGCATCCTCAAACCAAAACTGGCCACACTGCAGAATCAAACTCAAAACGTCAATACTGCAAAGCAAAAAATCGAGCCATGGAAATCAAATGTACAATTCGATTCATAGATAACACTCACCACGCTCCTGTTTCGGCATTTGTAGTACACATTCTTGTTCTCGCTTGTGTACTTCAGGCGGGACTTTGCAAATGGGGCAATCGGCGATAGGGAGATACCTCCCAAAGCTTCGAATCGCCGGAGGATGTGGTGGCCATGTCCACAGTGAGGACGACGAGGCAGCGGCAACAAGCAACCGTGGCACCCCCCCGCAGCAGTCACCGCCTCGGCTCCGCAAGTTATTTGTTGAAGGTCACGCCACTTTGGATGCCGCCCGTGACGGGCCTTGCCAACTGCTGCCGCGCCGCTCGGGCCTCAGCCGCCGCCCCCGCTCAGCCCCGACTCATTTGCCCCTAGCTCGGCGATGGTGGATGCGCCCGATTCTAGGGTTAGGGTTCCCGGAGATGGGGAATGGAGGAGAGAGTGAGAAGAGAGCGGGAGAGAGGAGGAGGGAGAGGGGGGCAGGGATCAGCGAGCGGCCGGGGGGGGCATCGGTGTCCATACGCAAGAAGCGTATGCCTCTACCGGCCTGACAGTGGGCCCCACACGCTCGGATACGGTCCCAAGCGTAGAAAATGGCATCCACCAGCAAACCCCACAATTGTAATGGCATGTTTCAGAATACCTGAATTGTAATGGCATATCTCCAAGTTCGCAAAATTGTAATGGCTTCAATCCAAAAAACCCATATATGCTTGCTGCTTGCTTGTTTAGTGCTTAGCTGGGAGCATTTTGGTCAGCTGGGAGCATTTTGGTCATCAGGATTATATTCAGACATATATACATGCAGTGGAAACAGTACTTTGCATCATCTCTTTATAAACACCCTACAGCTGGCATAATGCATTGGACATTATAAACAAACTCAACATAGGTGTTTTTCTTCAGGCAATTGATTGATTGCTGCTATATTTTTTTCAGTAACAACAACCGGCGATAGTAGTAGCTTGTGGATTTAGTCATCATCATCCAAGCACAGAAAAACACCATCGATTTTGGTTGTTGCCGCCTTTTCTTGATTTTTGTATGCAGTTAAAGGAGAAGGCTTTTAATCTGTGGAAAGCCTCTGTCATCATGACGTAGGTTTTAGATTTTTGGATAGAGAAGTGAGAAGATCACAAATAGATAGAAGAGCCATAGTACTGTCATACTGAATCTTCGAGGTTTGGCAATAATAGATCTGTATGTAAACATATATAGGTATAGGTCATCAGTGTTCGTGGCAAGAAAGAGACATCCTGCTATATTCAGATGAGAGTAATTTTAGATTGCAGTAAGCAAGTTGATGCAAGCCGGCAGATGTATGGAAAAATTAGACTGAATGTTTTGATTAGTTTCAGAAATCACGCGAGACTCAACCCTTCTGGAGTTTACCATTTCCATCCATTTTGTTGCAGGCGTGCAACCAATGACATGACAAAACTAGTGAAAGAACACTGAAGACATGGGGTTAATTCTCTTCCAATGTTTGTTCAGGTTTTAGTTTCAGATGTCCCTTATGCAAATACTCGTAGCTGGGTATTTATTTTCAGTTTGTTTGAGAGTACGTATACAATGAATATTCAAGTATGTTCGTATGTTTATGTAATGAATATGCATGTGAATTCAGGCAGTTCAGAAAAGTCAACAGCACCGATGTGCATTGTTTGTTTGTGCGAACTTGTAAGCCGTGTGCAATGTGTGGTATATCAGCGATCCATTCTAGGGTGCATGATTGATGCTGAAGTGAGGAAGGTTTTATTCCTGTGCAGCCGAACAATGATTTTTTTGAGGAGAAGGAACGATTCCTTGTCTGAAATTGAACCCAACGGGATTAAGTGAACCAACCGGATTCACTTGATACTTGTCGATCCTGGCCATCGATTCCAACCATGGCTACTACACCCGCTTGCAATATGTACCTGTGGCGACATGGATCGGAATTTGTAGATGGTCCTGGAGGAGCTCTAGAAGTCCATAGAGGAGTTTAAGCAGCGATTCAACGATCACGAGACGAAGTGGGAGCGCCGGTTCGCCGACAACGACAATGCCTGCATCACCCATGACACAGCCATGTGCCATCGACGCCCGCCTCGAGTCATTGGAATCTGCCTGCGGTGAGTTGCGGTCCTTCCGCATCGAGCACATCCACGACGAGCGTGACGACCACATTGCTGCCTTGGAGGTCACCTACCGCCACCGATCTGGATTCATGGCCCCCAGAGGTGGAGGCAATCGTCGATGATCTCCACCTCAAAGTACATTAGACCCATTCAGAGAACTGAACTGTCATTCAGAACTCCGGCGATCGCCACCAGCTGGCGAGCACACTCTCACTCAAGCACAACCAGAAGAACCGGAACACACGAAGAGGAATTTTCTGTGCCGCAAGAAGCACAGCTTTTCTGCTGTATTGCATTACTTTTTTGTATATAGATACAAAAGGACCCGACCAGGACGCGCTCTCACGCCGAGCTTGCCGCGTGATCAGCGGTGGGCGTGCCATCCCACGTTCACCGTTCCTCGGACCGCGTCAGCTGGCGCCATGAGCTCCAGTACTCCAGACCACGAGATAAGCTCGGAGCTGGATCGATCACAGCTACTTGCGCATGGCACACAGACAAGCCTGGGCTCATGCACGCTCACACACACACGAAATCGAAGTGCTTGCAGCAAACTACGGTCCCGATACAAAGAGTAATGCTTAAGCTGAACATGACACACAGATAAGGAATATGCTACAATGACACGAGTGGTCGAGAAACATAGTGACATGACGAAGCTCAAACCCACTAAGCATGCTTATAACATATATAAGAGATACACACAAAATATTATTCATCACTTAACTGGTGGGACAGGCTTGAGGAAGACGTCGGTTATGATATCCTGAAGGTGACCGGTGAAGGTGTAGCCATCATTTCCTCCATGGTATATGACCATAGCTAATCTTGCTGGGTTGATCACTGCCAAAGTCGCAGCTGGCAGCAGCGCTCGGTCTATCTCCATGAACGCCTTGTTGATCTTCCTCCATGCATGCTCCACCATTGCAGTGAGCGCTGCCACAGCCTCCTCTTCTGAGGCACCATGCTCCTTCATGTAGCACTCTAGGGAGCTAACCACATCATTCTTGTTCTTCCTCTTCTGCAGATAAATGCTATATACGATCATACACATGCAAAGCAGAGGAATCCAAGTCCACAAAATTGGAGGTCCTGTTTCTCCAATGCAAAAAAAAAAAAAAAAAAAAAAAAAAAAACAAACAAACCTTTGAAATGCCCTGTCATTGCACGCGAGTATATGTCTAGCTAGTACCTTGAAAGCAGATATGTCATTGACCAAGCGACCCATCTCTCCTAAGGCATGGACCATGTCAGGCACGCTGCTTGCCCACTCGAATGCCTCCTTGGATGCCCAATTGCCCACGCCCATTAGCGCTGCAAGGGTCAGTACCGGAGTAGTCGCCGACATGATGGAAACCTCAACCTGATCTTTGAAGCTCGGAATGTACTTCTCGTTGCACCATTTCGCCTCCTCGAGGTAATATTTCGACAGCATCATGAACTGCACAAGTAACACTGTCAGTTGAACGGCGAGAAAGTTCTGGTGACCACTGAACTGGTAGTGATTCTACACATTTATCACTACCTTCATATGCCTCTAATTGGTACCAGTGATATAAATATAGTGATGTGACTCTAGGCCCTACTACCTCCAGTTTTTTTCACACATCCCTAATACATGCACTAATTTGCACAAATGGATGACATGGTATAGTACAGAAATTAGAGACGTCTACTATACATAATATCTAATTGCTCGGATATGGCAGAGTTTCTTCAAAAAAGAAGTGTGATTTGAAGAGAACTCCTTAATTTGGGATAATCTATAGGTGCAAGTTTCATTTGCATATTCGCTAAAATTATCTTAAAATGTGTAGATGCACTTAAAATGTGTAGATGCATTGTAATACAGGACAGAGAGGAGAGGTAAAACTGCATGAAAAAAGTGGTTTACTTCAGATAAGTAATTTGTACACACTATTACTAGTCGATCCATAGTTGCAAGTGTCATTTGTATCCTAGTAAAAACTCTATACAGGCGGTTCGTAACCTATTTCTACATGTGTTTTTCACCTCCGCTAGTGGGAGAGGCTATTAAAAATGGAGATCTTCACACTGCGTAAAAATTTGATTTCCACTGGCGGTTCTCTTAAGAAATCCACCAGTGTAAATTGATCTGTATTGGTACAAAGGCTTGTCTAGAAAATGTAAATTGGGTTTTAAAAATAGCCAAAAAAGAATTTAATTTCTATGAAAGTCACACATTTTTTTCGCATACAATCGCACCCACGACCTCCCCTTGCATGTAGACTTCTCTACCACTCCACCCATCACTCACTCATGTCTATTTTAGAGCTTGGTTTTCCACATATTATCCCTCAGAAGACATAAAATTGATTGTTTGAGACCTAAACGAATTCAAATAAAAAGTTATCAACTATAAAGTTTCATAAAATTCTAACATCTATAAATTTTATTTTAGTAGTTTCTGCATCCAAGATTGTTTATAAAATTTGAATTTTAATTTGATAAATTTGAATGTAGTTTTACAGGATAAGATTATTTCAAATGAAAAAGTTGTCAATAACAAAGTTTCATAATTTTTTGGAGATCTACAACTTTTATTTTGGTGGTGTTTTCATTTGAGGTCATTTGAAAAACTAAAAAAAAAATCAATTTCAAATTATTTTTAGTGGTGGTTTTCTTAGGAAAACACATGAGTTTTAGTGGCAGTTTTGTTAGAAAAAAGCCTGTAAAAATGGATTTTTAGTGGTGGCTTTGTTATGAAAAACCGTCACTAAAAATCTATATTTTAGTGGCGGTTCAGAACCGTTTGATTTCTACTAGTCAACATCATGAAAAACCGCTAGTACGAATAAAAAGCCAACATCGAGATAATTTTTTTATACTAGTTTATATTCCCTAAAATTATCTTAAAAATGTGTAGATGCATTGTAGAGAGTAGAAGAGAGGTAAAAACTGCATGAAAAACTATAATTTGCACGTACTACTACTAGTCGATCAGTCTCTCTCAATCCTGAAATACAATGTATCGTAAACATTTTAGGTGGACTAGGAGTAAAAGAAATGACGCTTTCGTGGTCTGCTTTCGTGGAAAGCTCTCGTATGAAGCCACCATTAATAATTACTTGTGTAAGTAGACAACTAATGTGAATGACCTAGCTATATGCAGCTCGTATGAAGCCACAATTAATAATTACATGTGTAAGTAGACAACTAATGTGAATTATAGGTTATATAAGATTCTAGTACGGTTTATAATTATAGGTTATATAAGATTGATAGATATAGATTCGGTTTCTTAGTTTCTCTGACTTCTGAGTACAGGTCACTTACCGCCTTTTGGACGTAAGCCACACGATACTTTTCTTTTGGTCCCAGATTATCCTCAAATTCAGTAAAACAGTTGAGTGTTTTCTTGTAAAACATCCTTAGATATTCAGGCAGAATAGAGGCCTCATTCTCATCCCATCTACAAATGATGTATAAGTACATATACGTTAATAATTAGTCCTACTGTTCATGAGTTGCATTGAACAAGTACTAGGTATGGTGTTGAGAAGAAGGCTACCATAAAAGTTTGTGGCATTGACACGCTCTCCAAAACATAATTTGATGGGTAGAGTCTGTTAAAAAAAACTTCTATAATACACTAGTACAAATTAAACTATACCCACATTATTTTTGCCGTTATTATTCGTGATATTAGAAGTGTACCAGTCTTGAAAATATACCACTATATAAATTTTTACACTAAATTGTCCTCTGCTTTCTCCTTGCTCCTTCGACTTGGTATGGGCTTGAGGTTTGCTATGGCAGTAGCGAGAGAGCGACTGGCTGTCAGTCGACGAGCACAGCCTTCAGAGCCAGCGCGTGAGAGATGGACGTATAGGTGGCAGACACCGGTGAGTTCAAGCTGCAGGTCGGTGCCGCCAACAGCCATCAGTATTGCGGCCAAGGAGAGCAGCGAGGCGGAGGAGTTCGCCTCCCAGTGCGGGTGCGGCAAGCACGGTCGTGGTTAGTAGCCAAGGTGAACATCAGGCAGCACGCTGGCGTGCGTGTGCGGCCAAGCTCCGATGGCCATGGCTGGTGTGAAGCGTGACCGAGCAGCAAGAAGGCGAAAGATGGTGCTTGCTGGCACTACTGCACTATATGTGGAAGGACCTGATCGAGCGCCTGGAAGATGCAGATCGAACCCAGAGGCCGGACTTTAATTAAGCAACGCGGTTGATCTGCATATAATAGGGGGAAAAGTGACAAACTAGCACACAGACGTGGGGATTCACACGTCTCGAACGTATTTAAAAAAAGACGGGTACGAATCACACCGTCTCTAAACTTTCAGATGTTACTTAGTCCGAACCAGACGGGCCTTAACAGACGCGGGTCTGTGATAAAAAACAGACGACTAATGGTTTTTTTTTTTTTTTTTTTTTTTTTTTTTTTTGTGACTCACAGACGACTAATGGTAAGACTTGTCTCTGATATATGTTATCGGAGACGGGTATCTAGAGACGGTGATTGTATTACCCGTCTGTATTTACTTATCGGTGATGGTGACAGGTCACCGTCTCTGTTAGACGCATCTTCTTTGTTGGTTTCTGTAGTAGTGCCGCGTGACCGTGGTGGCAGCCGCGGCTGCGGCTAGCCAGCTTGCATGCGTGTTCATGTGGTGGCATGTCGCAATGGTAGTGAATTAGTGAGCAGTGGGAGGCGTGAGGCTGGCGTGCGGTGTGGCCACAGTGGCGCGTGGGCCGGCAAGCAAAGGTGCTGCAAGGCGCTGCATGCCCCATGCCTACGGTGGTGTCTAGCTCTTGAGAGAGGAAGCATGGAGGAAGATGGCAGTTTTGTTGATAAATTCAAATAAATAAGTCGAAAGGATAAGTAGCGGTATATTTCCAAGACTAGTAAAACTATAATGGTTCGCTTTCAATATCAAGAATAATAATTGCATTTCTCCAAACTCGCGAAATTATAATGGCACCATTCAAATTAACCCTATTTTATAATTTCCAAACTTAACACATAATCCATCCATATTATTATTTTATAAGGAGCATACTCATATGAAGTTTTGAACTTTAAAATCATTGACTAATAATTTAGCTAACAATTTATAGTCATTAGAACACATATTTAATATTGCTATGATTCCTAAAAAACTTTAATATTGTTAGATTCGTAGTTAAAAAGTACTGTCCAATTATTATAAATTTATAAGCATAAATGATACATAAGAAATAAATGAGTGGTCAAACTGAAATTTGGGAGATTCTGTCATGTCAAGCTATGGTTTATAAAAGATGGAGGTAGTAAAAAGTAAACAAAAACAAAGCTTTGAAATGGTATGCTTGGATACAAACATATAATACCTTTGTATAGCTTCGTCTAAGCTTTTGCACTCCTCGAATGTGGCATGGGAATCAAAAGTATCATCCAATAGGGTTATCAACGCAATCATCTTGGCAAATATTATTCTTCCACAAGAATTTCCCTCATCAGGGAACACTCCGAAGCCCCAGAAATACATTTCCACTCCACGGTCCCGAGAGTAGGTCAGGTTAACGTCCTTGTAGAAATCCTTCCACCATCTTTAGGTGAAATGTATAAACCAATATCACTAATGAAGCTAGGAGATAATTAATAAACTACGAAATAACTTGTAACAACAAATTAAGGTATTAAATCAGTTATATGGAGAAAACTAAAAATTATATTGACTGACAGAATAAATTACTTCTAGATCCTGGCACGTGATCCTGCCACGTGGCTCACAGAAAGTCATGGGCGGTGGGTATGATGGCTCATGGGTTCTGTCAGCAGCTATTAGGGAGTACAAACTTGGGGTGGTTAGTGCAGAAGAGGGTGGCATGAGTAGAGCATTCTCTGTTGCATGTTTGACATAGTTGTGTAGTGTGCTTTGTATATGTTAAGATAAAAGCATTGCATGAGATACATATACCATTTGACATGAAAATCAATATGCGCTTTCCTTCTAATTAAACATGGTTGTATATATAGCGACACACATCGTGCTTGTATACATTTTATGCTTGGAATGAATGAATTGCCCAATACCAGCAAGAGAATAGGGCAGTAGAGCTTCTGTTAGTTTTTTCTAGTGAACAAATTAATAGATTCATAACAATGTTGAAGTATTTTGAAGAGACTAGAGCTTTAGCACAGTGACGCCATGTGAAATGCCAACTAAAGAAAAACTAGTTTTTCTTCGTTGGTGATGAAAAGTGACCATGATGTAGATATTTAATTTCTTATTTGAAACAATTAAATAGGGAAATAGTAGAAAGTTTATTTGAGGAGGAAAAATGTGATCCTGTTGATCTACAATCTGTACCCTAGTTCCCTAGGGGAAAAAAAACAAGGAAATACTGTAAATGGAGTTGGGGAGAGGGTAATAAATATAGAGGATGAAATGAATGTTTTGGAATTGTTTAACGGGTTAGGTGTTTAAATTCCTAAGACTTTTTTTTTTATCGGAAATTCCTAAGACTTGAAATTGAAAAGAGGATTAGACATTTAGACTTCAATGCTTTTTTAGAAACTTGAGGGAATGGTGAGACACCTTTCATAAAAGTCTTTATTGTGGTAGGTAATTTCCATGGCACTTAAACCTTCAAGAGGTCCTTCTGGTGGCATTTCATTATGTATTAATCTGCAAAAAATTTGACGTAGGACACACACATAGAGAGAGAGAGAGAGCGGAAATGTGTTTTGTTATTTAAAAAAGAAGAAATAAAGAGGCTGGTTTTCAATGGTTTTTTTGTGACGGCCTACTGCCGGACTTTGCTTTAAAGAAACCTTACGTATCAATGTAGGCTGTGATACTAGGCCAGAACATGTAATGACTACCAGACACTACAATAATAAACATCTATAGAGGTGGCTGAAGAGGGTTTGTAGGGGAGGTTTCTATAACCGCCCCTACCATACTATCTCGGCAAATGCCCGATTTGTAGGTACCGGTTCCAGCTACAAATAGATTTCGAGATTTTCAAACCAAAAAAACACAAAAAGCCAAAAAGTTAGCTAAAATAATTTTTTTTTGCCCGAGGACGCCCTCATCGGCATTTCGCCGCCCGAAATTTCAAATTAATCTTTAGTGAAACATAATTTTCTTCGACAAGATGATTTTAAATCAAAGAGTTGTCAACTATAAAGTTTCATAAACTTTTGAGATCTATAACTTTTGTTTTAGCCATTTGTCCATCTGAGGTCGTTTTAAAAAAAAGTCTATTTCAAAAATTCAAATTTCAAATTTGAGACATTCAAACATAGTTTTCCATGAGAAAATAAATTCAAATAAAAAAGTTGTCAAACTATAAATTCTATAACTTTGTGAGATCTACAACTTTCATTTTGGTAATATTTTCACGCGACTTTGTTTTATCAACTTAAAATTTAAATTTCAAAAATTGATTATTTCAAATAACATTTTGAAAGTGTAAATGATTTCAGCCAAAAAAGTATTGAATAGTAAAGTTGTGCAACATGTCAAGATCTATAACTTTACTTTGGTCATCTTTTCATCCGATAAATTGATAGTAACATTGTTCATAAATCTTATATATCTCTCACATAGTTTTCTAAATTTGTGAGAGATATGTAAGATTTATGAACAACGCAACTATCACTTTGTTGGGTGAAGAAATGACTAAAATAAAAGTTATAGATCTTGATGAGTTCTGCAACTTTTATGTTTATGACATTTTTAGTTTAAATCATTTACTACATTAAAATGTTGTTGCATATGCCATTTTATGAAATTCAAATTTCAATTGATAAAGCAAAGTCACATGAAAAAGATAAAAAACATAGATGTAACAACACATTAAATTGGTAGAGAGTGATTTTAGAAAATGTTTGGAAAAAATCATCCGATTCAGAGTTAGTATGAGAAAGAATGACTAGTTACAAGTTTTAACAAAATATTAAAAAGAGAAATCAGAGTTCTTCAACAACACATTAAATTTCAAAGCTAAAGTTAAAACTAAATTTTGGAATAGAAAATAGTTTCAAATAAAAAGTTATAAACAACAAAGTTACATAACTTTTCGAGATCTACAACTTTTATTCTAGTCATTTTTCCATCCAAGGCCGTTTTAAAAAATTTAAATTTAAGTACTACATTTTTAATATTCAACATCTATTTATAAAGACACGTCAATATAGAGCCGCTCTCATGCTCCGCAAGGAGGTCAACGCCCCACGTTGACTTGCCGCTCTTCATTGCCTCAATGCCAACATGAATGCTCTCCTGATACATACAGGTCCTTCCCCTTCCTTTCATCTTGGGTTTCAGATTTTTTTAGGCGAAAAGCATCTCGTGCCACACCCCGCTACCGAGTCAAAGAGTTCTGCGGGACCTTACTGCAAGCAAGCTTTGGGATTCGGAACCTAAAAAAAAAATTTGGTTCTCATTCAATTGGCCGAATTTTGGTTTTGACTGAATTTAATTGGGTCTGGGAAGCAGCTAAGTTGACCAGTCAAAAACCCAAATTTAAACAAAATTTGACCAATTTTTTTCCAAAAAATTAATTTGACCTAATGAGGGGTGTTCTTGATTTTAATAGTACAAACTTACTGTTAGATATTTTAGATCCTAATGTCATCTTAAAGTCAATAATTCATCCATCTAATGACATCTGAATTACCGAATTACTGAATTTAAATAGAACAGCTATTCACGAGATCGAACTGGATTAAACTGATTTGGTGGTAGTGGGGTGTGTGTGTATTAAAAGTTAAGGCTTAACAGGGTATCAGCAGGATCCGTTGCCATCAGGTTTCCTCTGATAGTCTGATCCAGTTATTTTCTGTTTCTGGTGCTCTGATTTCATTTTGCATATATGTATGGCATTGTTGTGCTTGTTCTGTGTACTGCTCTTCAAATGCAGTGATGATTACGATTCTTTACATGACTTTTTATTGTTCAGGTTGGGTTTGCAAACGTATTGAGCTGATAACAACGAGACTTGGCATGGAATAGGGTTCTACGCGTCTGACTGAATCCAACCTGCATACATCATTTGTATCCCATTATTAAAGAACATGAACCTCCAAATAATGGCTTTACATGTATGAGAAATTAAGGATGCAACATTTAAGATACAACTGCAAATTCCGTGCCATTTTTTACACTTGCAGTTGCTATTGAGACTTGTACATTACAATATTGAGGGTCAGGCATGCAAAGCGCGCAAGAGTTTCTAGTTTCATTTATAGTGAATGAAGATAGATGGTACAGAATGGTACTAGAAGAGTGTATGTGAAGATGGAGCACACAGAGCTAGCTTGGACCCCATGCCACATTTTGTAGCATATTCGGTGTGTTGTTCATCGGTATTGGGTTTCCCGAAGTACTCTGGCCCCTACTAAATGAATGATTTTTAGTAATGACCAGGGCTTTTTTCAATAGATGTGGCTCAATAAAAATCTGCCTCTAAAATGGTACTTAAACCTACCACCTCTAAAAATTGATTTTAGAGACGGCTAGGATTTAGAGCTGCCTCTAAAAATGTTCTTAATTCTAGAGCCGACTGGATCTAGAATCGTCTCTAATAATATTGGATAAAGAGCATTGTAAAATTCATAACATATTAGGAAAAATGTTGAATAAAGATCAACTTTACATCTATAGGTGAAGTTGATGAGAACAAGTCTTGTGGTGACTGTTTTCATTTTCTTTAATATGGTATCATTTTTCGACCGTTTTCAAATTTAGTCAAACATAAGATTTTGTTATTTCAGGTGGTTTCACAACCATTTCTTAGACTCATTAACTATGAAAAATTAGAAAATCCTATACTGACCATTTTCATTTTCTATATTGTAATACTGTTTTGTGATCATTTCTGAACTTTTTAACCCCCATTTTATAACTTCGAAGAGATCTACAACTTTTTTCGTTAACAACTTTTTTCATTTGAATTCTATTTGATGTTTCCATATTTTAAAGATCAATTTTTAGAGGTGTTGAAATGACCTTGGATGAAGAAATAACCAAATCCAAATTCATAGATCGATATCAAACATTTTACTTGAGAACTTTTTTATTTCAAATAATCCATTGTCCCAAATTTAGTATGAAGTTCTCACCTATTGAAATTCCAATTTTTAAACAACCTCAGATGGAGATAAAAACCAAAGTTGTATATCTTGGGGAGTTTGTCAACTTTATAGCTTTGAATTCATTTATCTAAGAAAAATTATGTTCGAATTTCTCACATTTCAAATTCTAAATTTTTAAAGACCTAGTTCTCGGTGATGATATCTAGAATTTTCCAATAGAAACCTGTATTTTAATATTTGACAAAATCAGTACGCGCACTCCTCTCTAGAAATCGATTTCTAGAGACAACTTTGGACAGCCGTCTCTATGATGCAGTAGTAGTGGAGGCGGCTGGGCAAGGCTTTCGTGCTGCCTTTACAAACTTTTTTATGTCGTAGTGGAGCCTCTAATTCCAATTTCTAATAGTGTATGTACATGATAGCTAGATAGTTGACTTGTTTGATAAGGACTTACAGGCAGAAGGTTTGGAGTTCCTTGAGGTGGGCAGACCTGGTGAGGCCATAGTCCAACCTTGCGAGCTCTAGTAGCGTAGCGTTGTGCCCGTTTTCCTGCTCATATTCAGTGATGAAGTGCATGGTCTCGAGCTGAGGCATGTACCGAGGGAGTGGTATTTCAAGGGCACGATAAATTTGGGCTGCAATTGGAGATGCGAGATTTCCTTTCATTGCCTCTAGATGGGTCCTGGTGAATGCGATGGCATCATCGAGGACATCCTCGCCTGGCACCGCCATGTGAGCTGCGTTGTACAGGCTCAGCAGCCCCTTTGGGTCCCTAGTTAGACATGTGTTGAAATTGCCCCTACCATCTCTGAACTTGTCAAAGACATCTGCATGCATATTATAGGTGTATAAGATGCTTGCATGTATATTCACAGTTTTTGATACACATCAGCCAACAAGTCAGCAATATATACATAATTTCGTGAAACAGTTTTTGTTATTATACTCATGCTTATAATTAACCAACCTGTAGGTACAAAATGTCCATGTTGCCTAAGCAGACGAAAGCGGAGTGCAACTATGTGCAGTTCGTCGGAGCTCTGCATCTCCAGATGTACACGGCTCAATGTCGTGTCAATCTCTTCCTGAAAGTAGTTGTCTATGCCAAGGCGTTGGAGAGCATCCACAAGCATCAACGAGGCAGCAATACTCATACCATTCACAGCTTCAAATATACGATGTACTTCCCTTTTGAGTTCATCTGCCCTCTCCCTCATCCACTCCTCCGACATCTGCATGCACACACTTGGATCACATATATATATATATATAATTACGAAAATTGTAACTAAATGAAGCCATGATGATGATGAGTGGATGCCTGTGAGCAAGGAGGGTTGTAGGACACAAAAAAGTCATCCCACAGAGATGGCTCAAAGGCACTATCTCCAGCACTTGCCTCCATCGGGACAATCATAGGGTTCGTTGTGCAACTACAACAATTGGCATAATCAATTAGTGTTCATTCATTGAATTCCTACTAGATCGGGATGCATTAAATTATAACTTAGAAATGAGAATGGGGAATTACCGGGCTTCGAAGTTGCAATTGGATTTTTGTCTGCAAGTCTGCAATGTGCAGCCTCTGGCCCTGGCAGTCTGGAGGGCAGCCGTCGGCCTAGCTCGTGTCGGCGGCGGCCTGCCTGCCTCTGCCTGCAACGGTGCTAGCAGAGGAGCCCGGGCACCAACCCAGGGTGGCCAGACCTTGGCTCCGCCCATGGATCTCATGCAAGTTAGCTACGCACTTTCAATAATGAAACTGCCTCCGTTGTCAATAAGGGTCCATCATTTATAGACCTTGCCGGCTTACATGGATAAGCTAAGAGATAGAGTCCCTGGCCAGTACAGACGAACATCTCTACGTCAACGTCTCGTCTGGCCAGTACTAGAGCTCCTACCTCATCCTTAGCTCTACGTCAACATTTCTCTGACGGAGTGATTCTAGTGTGGGAGAAGCATGGAAAACATATGAGAATTGATTGTAAAGGCGGAGATTAAAGGTAAAGTGGTGATGAGCGGATTTGTTTAGCTTCCAGCTAAATATGACACTACTACAGAACAGACTTTTTGATCCACATCGAATTTTGGCTTTAGCCTCGGTAATTTTGTGTTCGGGAATAAAAGACTTTTTAGTCCCGGTTGGTGTTCATTAACCTGGACAAAAGGGTCTAAATTAGTCCCGGTTGGTAACACCAACCGGGACTAAAGAGTTTTGACCTTTAGTCCCGGTTGGTAATACCAACCCGGACTAAAAGTATACCCTTTAGTCCCGGTTGGTGTTACGTGACTTTAGTCCCAGTTGGTGTTACGAACCCGGACTAAAGGTGCTCCAATGAGTTAGTTCAAAAGTAAAGCATTCTATCTAAGGTCACATGTACTGTGTAGATGGGATGGAAAAGTACACATGAGGCTGTGCATAAGGTCTTGAGTTCGAATCCCACGGCGGACTGGGTGGAAGGCATTATTTTTTGGCTGAGAAGATCTTTAGTCCCGGTTATCTCAACCGGGACTAAAGGAATTGGCCTTTAGTTCTGAAATCTTAGTCGGTTGGGAAAACCGGGACTAAAGGTCCTTCCCAACCGGGACTAAATCCCTATTCTGTAGTAGTGTGAATTGAAAAGTAATTCTTGTCTTGTCCCTGCTGGGCTTAGTTGTATTTTATCCGTTTGGCGGTTAAGCAACGATTTCTACGGAGAATCTGAAGTTGACAGCAATGCCCATTGTTAAAGTACTCCCTCCGTCCCAAAAAGGATGTCGTTCTCGCTTCCCAAGAAACGATTCTTTGGCAATTTTTAAAAATAGTAAATAACATCGATTAGTATCATAATTAATATTGTTGGAAAAATCTTTAGATCTAGTTTTTTAACAAATTTATTTGGAGATATAAACATTATATGTATTTTCTACAAATCAAGTTAAACATGTGGCACGAACACCTAAAACGTCGTCCTTTTTGGGACGGAGGGAGTAAGCTTCTAAGGATTTTCAAACAAAAAAATAGCAATTGCAACTAGTATAAATTTCCAAACATCTCCGACAGACTAATCTTGAGCAGGAGCTAATGGTTTTAGTTGACACAAGGAACCAATGGACACGCGAACAGAAAGTTAATAAATGTCACTGTGTGTTGAGTTTATAATTAGTGATTGTTGGAGATAATTGGCTTTGGGCCTTGTTCAGATTGCAAATTATTGCAATCAGAAAGTACTGTAGCATTTCGTTTGTATTTGGCAAATATTATCCAATCGTGGCCCAATTAGATTCAAAAGATTCGTCTCGTGATTTACAACTAAACTGTGCAATTAGTTATTTTTTTTTACTTACATTTAGTGCTCTATATATCTTTGGTAAAAATTGATGTGATGGGAGAGAGTGGAAAAACTTGCGCAAATTCACCAAAGGGAACAAGGCGTTGGTTGAGTGTCAATGTGTGTCCGTGCATTACAAGGGAAGAAGAAATTTAATTTTAAATTCATTATTATTATAAACCACTTTAACCAAAATAAAATCATAAAGGCACGATGTCATGGTGAAGTCATGAAGGTAACAACGATTATTTCTATACTCAAGCTGGATCAACAGGGCAACATGCTCTGGTCCAGGACCAGGTCAACAACCTGCACATGCCGGCGCTTATATATGTCGAAATCTATGAATTAGTGGCTGATGATGGTCTGGCATGATTTTTCAATCATGAGAACCCCGAAACTAGAACAATTACTACTACTAATAATATACCTGTGCATTGTACCTCATAGTACAATTTGATCGTACACCCTTGTTAAAAGTTAATAGCCGGAGAAAACTAGGTGTGTGGTGGTAAGAATTCTTCTTTGAATTTTAGTGGTGCAAATTAAAAGACGGTGACAACAATAATATTATCATTACTATTTCTCTGTCACTACAAACGTGAGAATATTATGGAAAACAGAAACTCAGTTGTTTTATGTTGCACCTGATTTCAATTACTCCAGTTGACAAATTAAACGGCAGGTGTACACATTAATGTTGCCCACACCTATTTTGTGGTTTCTAGAGCTAGGCAATTCCAAGTCGGTGTGCATGACTGAACGATGATGATGAGTTGAGGATGACTTGTTTGTAAAACTGAAGCTATTTCGCCCTCACTTTTAAAAAAGCAAGGCAAAGAAAGCCTTGCTAGAATTGTTCAAGCTGCGGCTCTATTCAATTGTCACATTGAGGGTGACTTGTTTGAAAAACAGAAATTCCTTTGTTTTATGTTGTAACTGTTCAATTAATTCCCATTGACAAATTAAATTAACCCAGTAGGTAGTGGTACATGACCCACACCGGCCCACCAACTAATGTACATTCGCCCACCAACTGCCACATGAGAAGGCCTACTTATGGTTTCTTGCCAATGCCAACTTGGCATGCATGAGCATGACCCAAGGACGATGATGATGGGTTGAGACTTCAGAGGATGACTTTGTTTGAAAAAAAAAAAAATGAAACTTTGGGAGCCCAAGAAAATGAAAGGGACGGCACAATGCAATATATCAATAGGATCGGAGAACACCATATGCTAGAACTACTCTTGACCACTGCACTCCTATATAATAATCTAGGATCGATGCACTCCTATATAATAATCTAGGACACAGGACCTCTTCAATTCGATCGCCTGATTCTTGAAAAAGAATGGGAAGAACGCCGTGCTAGCTAGAATTGTTTAAGCTGCAGCCCTATTCAATTGTCATGCTGGCCTGCTGCTGCTTCATCTCCCTCTCAAGTCTCAACTCGATCTGCAGCTGCGCGTGTAGCGCAAGCGGCAAAGCTCCGGTGGTGGGAGCTGGCCGGCCGGGGTTCGAACCCCGGTTCTGCACGGCTTGCTTCATGCAAGCAAATAATTTCTGGTTGCCTCAACGCGGATGTTCCACAATAGTTAGGGTGACGTGCTCGCCACGCTCGAAGTCTAGTGATTTCGGGTACCTCTTAGCCGCGTCAAGATCTCTAGGTATAGGTTATAGGTCTAGCTTGCGTTCGGGATGGTGTGAGTGTGTGTGGTGTGCGTGTGTGAGGGGTGTGTCCGTGCGTAAGTTCAGATACTACAGCTTGTACTTGAAGAGATGAGGCATCAAAAAAAAAAAAAAGTCTCAACTCGATCTCAAGCTGTAGAGCCATCCGTGGACATCTCCGATAGACTAATCTTGAGCAGGAGCTAATGGTTTTAGTTGACAAGGAACCGACGGACACGCGAACAGAAAGTTAATATATGTCACTGTGTGTTGATGAGTTTATAATTAGTGATAGTTGGAGATAATTGGCTTTGGTTAGTGTCAACTAGTAGGATGCCGAGCGCGTTGCTGCAGGTATGAAGTAGAAATGTAAAGAGTTTATAATGGTTGAGACTATGAATTAATATATATATATATATAGTAGGTCATCAATTGCGGAGGTTGTATCTATTGACATATATGGTCTAGATTATTTAAACTGGCCATTAATTACCTAAATCTCATCTACTCGAACCCCCACTCCTACTATACCTG
The DNA here is from genome assembly GCA_015844335.1 of Chrysopogon serrulatus. Lineage (NCBI taxonomy): Eukaryota > Viridiplantae > Streptophyta > Magnoliopsida > Poales > Poaceae > Chrysopogon > Chrysopogon serrulatus. The sequence continues at coordinate 50,854 of JADLZL010000600.1, forward strand.
AGGGTCATCCCCCTTCCAAAATTTGAGAGTTTTTCTTCATAAAATTATGCATATTTCGGAGGACCACATGTAATCCATGTGATATGTAATTTTGCTAGATTTTTGCTTACAAACGGGTTTTTTGCTTAGAAACGGTTTAAATTATCAAAATATATCCATGTGGAGTCTTATTTTAAAGAGTTTATTGCGAGGAATATCATGGTGCAATTGGATTTTAATTACGATACTTGGTTTAGGTGTTATGATTTTTTTCTATTTCAAAAGAAAAAGTTAGTGGAAGATAAATGAGTCTTAGTGGAGGTAACTCCTTTGATAATGTCAACTGACATCACTTTTGAAGTCTCGACCAATCATAAGCCAGAAAATTAGTTAGTGGAGGTTAGGATTGTTGGAGTTATAGATATGTGTCGGTGCATTACAACGGAAGAAGAAAGTTAATTTTAAATTCATTATTATATATAAACCACTTTAACCAAAATAAAATCATAAAGGCACGATGTCATTGTGAAGTCATGAAGCTAACAACGATTATTTTTATACTCAAGCTAATAACGAATTGAGGAACAAGGCATAGCATGTTTTATAAATTCATTATGAACCACTTTATTTAAAATAAAATAGCAAATATGTCCATGTATTACAGTGGGGGAAGAAATTTAAATTTAAATTCGTTATTATATATAAGCCACTTAGTCAAAATAAAATCTTGAAGACATGAGATGTCATGGTGAAGTCATGACGCTGACAACATTTTTTTATATTAAGCTAACAATGAATTGAGGAGCAAGGCATAGCACGTTTTGTAAATACAAAAGAAAAAAGAAAGGCATAGCACGTTCCTTGCCAGAGGAAGTGACATAGGAGCGCCTGCATCCGTGCCGCCGTGCGGAAGTCCGAGGTAAACACGAACAAGAAACGTGGACCATACCAGTACATAGCCCACGTAGAAACATGGTTAAATTTTGATAGCAATACAAAGACAATGGAATGGAAGCAACAATGAACAGGCGGCAAAGGAAAAGTTCAGCTCGTATACTTGAGAAACTAGATACTTTAATATTGTTTTGCTGGGCAACGCAAGGAACTAAACATGATCAATTTACACATGAAGGATTAGATTTAGATTAAAATTATTTCTATTCAGGTTATTCGGAATCAAAATCTATTTAGGAGTATTAGATAATAGATGCAATAGATTATAGAAGTCTTAAGCATGCACGCATGCGTGCGTGCCTCTTGATGTCAAACTCTATGCGTTAGTCCCTGACGAATCTATATTGCTAACATCAGACGACGCCAACAATTAGACTATGTCTGACCAACTCACACGTCCTGCACACTATTCCATAGAATTAAAGTATGTTTGCCCATCCTGAGTTGCCGAATTCGTTTCTTGGTCTGTAGAAACTCTCCGTTCCTCGTTTGTCATTATGGAAAGTCTTAAGCATGCACGCATTCGTGCCTGCCTCTTGATGTCAAACTCTATCCGTTAGTCCCTGACGTATCCATATTGATAACATCAGACGACGCCAACAATTACGCTATGTCCAACCAATTAACTCACACGTCGTGCGCACTATTCCACAGAACTACAGTATGTTTGTCCATCTTCCGTTGTTTTTTGAGTTGCCGAATTCGTTTCTTGGTCTATACAAATTCTCCGTTCTTCATTTGTCATTATAGAATTCTTAAGCATGCACGCATGCCTGGCTGCCTCTTAGTATCAAACTCTACCCGTTAGTCCCTGACGTATCCATATTGTTAACATCGGACGATGCCAACAATTACACTATGTCCAACCAACTCACACGTCGTGCCGTGCACACTATTCCATAGAATTAAAAGTCACGGCTACATGAAAACTTAACCGTGGCCTTTTGAAATGGGCTCTAAAGCAGGCAGGAGATTCAACCGCCTCGGTTATGCTCGGCACCAACTGAAGCAAGCAATTTTCATTATCCGAGGTGGTTACAAACAACCGCCTCACAAAATCTATTAATCGAGACAGACATCTTAACATGCATGTCTGTCTCAGTTAATGTAATTCACCGAGGTGGTTATTCTAACGAAATGCCCCGGTTAATAAAATAAACGCAGTGGTCACGGTATAAGACCGCTTTGGATAACAATGGCTCATCAAGAAGCCCATACAGCCCATATCAGCCTGAAAGCGCGCTCAGCGTATATATAGTGAATCTAACCCTAACTCTGCCTCACTCTCCCCATCCAACTACCCCAGCCCCTAACTCTCTTCCCTCCGCATCCTTCTTTCTTCCCTCCGCGGGCCCCTTCCCTCTTCCCTTTGTGCCCTTCCCTCTTCTATCCGTGAGCCGCCGTCCCTCCGGCATAGCACCGTGGCACAGCACAGTGTTGGCGACGACGTGTGTGGAGGCCTCGTGCTAGAGGTGACAACACATGGGGAGGCGGCATGGCACGGTTCACACTTGCAGTGGCAGCGCGCGGGCAGGCTCACACTGGCGGGGGCGGAGCACGACATGGCTCAAACCTGCAGCAATGGATCAACCTTCCTGGGGCGACCGGTGGTGAGTTGCTCCTCTCTAAGCTACCCGGCGGTGGCGGATCAACCTTCCTAGTAGTGGATCCAAGCTCGACGGGGGAGGATCCATCTCCAAATGCATGGATCGACCTCCCTTTGCATGGATCCGGCAAGGACGACTCTGATCTGCCACCACCAGTTGTGAATCTGGCGGTTGAGGCGACGGGTTGAGGGCTGTGGCGTCTAGGTAGCGAATCGAGGGCGGTGGCGTCCCTAGGTAGCAGATCAAGGGTGGTGGCGCCCCCCAACGGTGGATTGAGGCTGCCGCCATCCTCCTTTGGTGGATCGAGGGCGGTGGTGCCCCTGGTGGCAGATCCCGAGAGCCATGGTGGCGGCGACCCATGGATGGGCTTGGTGGGACTATCCACGATCTTTTTTTCATGTTCTTGTTTTCCTGTTTGATTTGCCGAGGTGGGCAAAAGAACCGCCTCGGTTAAGGCCACACGGTTAACTGTGATCTTTTTAGCCCGCCTCAGTAAATTTTTTCTACAGTAGTGAGTTTACTATTGCTTTAGCAACAAGCAATCTAGATAACTTCATATGTGAAGCTATCGTAGACGGTGCATGGGATAGCGATGACATTAGAGCCAACGGAGCCAGAGGGGCCACCGGCCGGGGTACGGGAGACGGCAGTGCACGGGCCTCAGGACTAAACAATCTCCTAAGACCTATGTTACGCCGATATGTTGATACAGGGATGTATCCAGATATATGTTAGATACGTGTCTGATTCACCTTTGAGCCAGTAGCAATGAAATAGTACATCAATTTTAGTTTGTAGATGAAGAGTATCCATATTTAGATTATTAGGATGGGCAGTATCTGCAGTAGTCTTGAAGAGAAAGAAATGGTTGATACATTAATAATTGATTTCTTTTTTGATTTCACCTCAGCCATGGAAAAGTTGGGATACTATAATTACCAAATGAATTGTTAGGTCTGAGTAATCTTGAAGTGCTTGATGATCATAGGTCATCTTGATTTGGCACTACAATACTAAATTTCTTTGTAGTTCTTAAACGAACTTGACTCCAAGATACTTTTCTATGCTGTTTGGTTCTAGGTCTGAGTAATCTTGAAGTGCTTGATGATCATAGGTCATCTTGATTCGGCACTACAATACTAAATTTCTTTGTAGTTCTTAAACGAACTTGACTCCAAGATACTTTTCTGTGCTGTTTGGTTTGGAATGAGGTGCCCCATCATCTTCTCACTCTTCACTTTTCTTATTTGGTTTGTGGAATGGAATATGGGTTGACCCATCACCACTTCATTCTTTACAAGCTAATAGTTAGTATATGCATAGGAAATAAGCTGATTCCACCAAAATTTATAGGATGAACTCATGATGTATCATCTAACGAAACATGTTTTGGCTCCACAAACCAAACACACTATTAGGGTTGGTTAGTGGGTGCCATAGTATGCTATACTCAATAATCTTAGGCAAACCGTGGTTGCCACTGTAATATCCTATTTGAATCTGCTTAAAAGTGGATTCTCAGACAATCGTGGTAAAAGTGTTATGGTTTTCCCCAACATTAGGCCACGGAACGACCCTGGGATTTGAACTAGAGTCCTAATTTTTTGTACTGCCACTCTCACACCATGGATGGCATACCGCACTGTACAGTGGGCATGCAAATGCGAACCAAACACAATCAAAGTGCAGCGAACAAAATCGATGTTATGCTTACAACAAAAGTTTGGCAAGAAAATAAGACGGACATGTTGAAACAATGTTAGCAATGTGTGGCACTTTGCAGTTGTGACAGCGAACCAAACAACTACCTATATAACACAACAATTTACAGTCATAAACCAAACAGACTTTAAAACCTGTGGCGATTCTCTCAAGAAAAAATTGACTCCTGTTGGATCTTACGGCCATATTTACTAGTAAATAAATAATAAGCGTTCATATGAGTTGGATAAGATGGTTGCGTCCGGCATCAAGATTAGCTACCACATGAAGCATACTGGTAAGCTAGAGTTGCATGTGATCAGAAAAGTATTTTACTATTTGTTTATTTGGGCCATGGATGTCTGACCGTATTAGTAAATATATTCCATAGCCGAATCAGTTAGGGGATAGACATTCACTTTGAATTGAGGTTGTACGCCGAGGAACTTTCCGTATATGTACGTGGAAGACTCCAATTGTGTAATATGCAATGTCCCAAAGCCCTATAAATATAAGGATCACGTCAATTATAAATCAACCATCAATACAACTTTGGGCTTCATGCCAAAACCTAGCTAGGAAGTTACGAACAACGAACATGAGGCTAGTGCTCCTGGAAGGTTCAGCAAAAGACGAATGGTGCTGAGCGCGCGCTGTCAAGCACAGATAGATCACGATGATAAATTTAGTCAGTATATCATCTGACGCACGGCGGAAGGAACACAGAAGAGCAGATCAGAGACACAACCTGGATGGAGAAGCTCCGGATAGGTACAGACCAGTTCAATGGTGTCAGGTTTCGGCGACGTCTGGGAACGTCGATGACTTGCCGGATGCCGCCACTACTACAGAAACCCTTTCTACAGGCGGTGCTAAAGGCATTTGTACAGGCGGCCAAGCCCACCGCTTGTACTGGGGGTCAGTACTAATCGGCCCACAGTACAGGCGGCGGGCTGTGAGCCGCCTGTGAAAAATTGATTTACACAGGCGGCTCACTTTGTCAGCCGCCTGTGTAAATAGCTATTTACACAGGCGGTTTACTAAATGAGCCGCCTGTGTAATTAATTTTTTTTTATTTCAAATTTTAATATTTGCCTCCACACTGTGCTATATTTGTCACATATATATATATATATATATATATATATATATATATATATATTTATATATGTAAACATGAACCATAAAATTGCATCATACAAACAACACACATAAATATTATAGATATGTACACATGAAATCAAACATCAAGCATAAAATTACATATAATACACGTCATTTCATGTTATCAGTCCAACCATTAAGTTTTTACAAGTCATTTCGTTTCAAGTTTAGACTTGCTAGGTCTATCAGCGCTCTAAAACTTTCACTGGCTAAATCGCCGGCTTCATCAAAATATGCTCCATCACTTGGAATTATTTCTCTCATAATAAAACCGCACAAGTCTGCTACTATATTTTCCATAGTCGATGGAGTGAAAGGCTCGTCCTTTCCTTTCTTTTCGGCTGGAAACAAAGTTTAAAAGCATCATTTTTATATGTCTTGCCGTAACATTTGAAACTTTAAAAAGAAAACTTCATACATAGATATTTTTACCATATTTTTTGTCCCCGACGTATCGCCCCCCCGCTGCCTTATAAACTCACACACATAGTATCCACGAGTAGACTGTCCCAGGTGGTTGCTTGTGATACTATTTAATGAGTAACAGATGATTCTAAAATTGTCATACCTTGTGTATTAATTATTTATAATTATATGATGATATATGGGTGACAACTTACCGGGAAATGGTGTTGTATCCTCAATGGCACCCTAGGATCTTTACGGGCGGGGTCAACCGGTCCTTTTTGCTTCTTATAGAACCGCCATGCCCTAAAGATGTCGATTATAAAACTCTAAAGTTATTTACAAACTCTAATTCATATAAGTAAGGATGTGTGGTTGCATGCATGTTGGCTCACCTTTCTAAATGACGGGGAATGTTTGATACGACTCGGGAGGATAATGTAATGAGTCTAGGACAAGCACCTTCCCTTCGAATGGATAAATATAAAAAACAATCCAATGGTCACTGCATGAATAAACGAGTGAGCGACACATGTACTTAGGGTTAACACGATAATTTAAAGTACGTATTTGAGGCCACGCTTACCCAAAGTTGTAGGGTGCCAATACGAATTCCCTATACTTATATCTCAAAGCATTGCTCTTCCGAGATAGAGGGCATACTCGTCCTCGTATTTTCGTTGTAATTCCTTTACAGCTTGTGCAAATTCTTACGGTGTTTTGTCCTTCTCTATCTTGGCTCTATCTTCATTTGTAAGTACAAATTTATGCATATTTTCTTGTAACCTGATTGGACTCGGGTAACCGACCATCGTTCCTTGTGATAATGATCTCGCCGTGGTCTTGCAAACTACATACAACATCCGCATATATTAGAGTGATACTCATAGTCTATAATTAATAATAACAATTTGTGTGCATGACTGATACTTACGGGCACCAGATTGTAATGAGTTGGACGTCAAGTTTTCTATAGTTCAACGGCAAGTGCATGTCCTCGAAGGTAACAAATGCCCCGCTCTTTCCGTCCCAAAGTAGCAAACACGTAAATTTGGTATGTCCACGCTAATTGCATGCAGTCCGGCATTCTTTGCTCTCATGTACCGGTCATGAAACCTTTTTATCGTCCATGGACCCTTTTCAAGCACCGCCCCTTTGCGGCATAGGCCTTAGGGCACATAGTCTTTGGGGACATTGACATAATCATCAACCGTTGGCTTTTTGTATCCTTAAGGGTCAACGGTGCTTTTGATGGCGGTTCGACATGTATATCGCCACTTGGGGCTTCCTTTGTTGGTGGCACGGCGGCCCGGTTGCTTGGCCGGCGGCTTCCTTATTACGTGACGGTTCGAGCTCAACGATTCGTGCCGTCCGTCCGCCTTTCCAAGCCCCTTTCAGAAATAGAGGCGTGCTTCTTTGCTTTTCCCCTTTTTTGGCTCATAGGGAGAAACCAATTTTGGAATTGGAAATTTCTTTGCCTTCTTGGAGGCCGGTGCTTGTGGGGGAGTTTGCTCTGCTTCCTTATGTTTTGGTGGTGGCGGGGAGTTTGCTCATCTTCATTACGCTTTGGTGGTGGCGGGGTAGTTTGCTCTACCTCCCTCTTCTGGTGTTGTGTCCTTCTTGGCTGGCGGAGTCTGCTGCTCAGGCATGTTCTTGGCTGGCCCCTCGAGCTCATCCAGCGAGAATGACAAATCATGTATTGGGGATGACGACAGTGGCTCATAAATATACGGGGATGCTGGGGCATGCAGTGGCGATGCTGGCTGTTGACTTGTTTCGGCCTCTTGGGATGCTTGATGCACTGGTGGAGAGGGTGCCGTTGGTGGATCAATCAACCTTACGTACCGTCTCGGCCATTGTATGAAGTTCTTGATTGCTTGTCCAAGCTTCTCTATACCCTCAGAGGTCGGGATGTCGATGAAGTCGTCTTCATATCCGAGGCTCGATTGTCAACACTTCCACCCCTGCGGTATGCATCTTGCATCTCGACGCCATGGAAACTACGTCCGGGGATAGCGAAGCCTATGGCCACTTGCTTTGTATATCTTTGATTCCTAAGGCCATATCCAATTAGCAATGTGCAAGGCCAAGGTTTATCAATATCGTCAAGCGGGTAATGGTCTTGATTTGATGTTGACGCTATCTTTGCTTGGAAAGGGCATAGATTGTGTGGCCATCTCCTGGCTACCCAATGGATGAGGTGGGACAACCTGCATATATGAAGGAGCTTGTGATGACATCTGCTGAGCAGACACTGCTCCCGCCAACCGCTTCATCACTTTGGGATCAGGGTTTTTGACAAAATCATCCATCAAATCCTTAAATTTTTTGGCGGCCTGCTGCTCAAAAAAATTCTTCATTTGCTCCTTATGTCTTTCTCTTTTCTTATACATGCCTTTCCACTCTTCGCCAAACCCTTCTTTCCAGGTGGTTCTGGATGAGACGCCCCGTACACGGCCCTGGATGCTCGGGGTTACCTACAACAAGATAATTAATGTCGGTGTCTCGATTTCTATTTTACTCGAACAAAATGGAAAATGTAATTTTTTACCTAGAGCATGTGTAAGGTTGTCCCTCTCCCTCTATGGCTTGAAGGCACTGTCTTTTTTCGGGTTCGTTGCTTCCAAAACCTTCTCAAAGAATCGGCTTGATTTTCATCGGGACAGGAGATCTCATCGCTATCGGTGTTTGCCTTCCGAGCGAAGCCAATTCGCGCACGTTCGTTCAGGCACTATATCGGTCAATGCCAAGCGGCCCTCTCTCCTCTTTGCTTCGTCTTACGCCCTCCATTGAGGGATCTTGGTCTTGTAACCACCGGTGCCGAGGTGGTGGTGGTACTTGTTCTTCTTCGCAAGTTCCGAGGCGGCTTGGCTCTTGGCCTTGGATTCGTCGGAGTTTTTAATTTTACTAAAAACGTGCCTTGTTCGCTGTGATAGGGTACCACTTCGTCGGGTCCCGCCCCTTCGCAGCCACTTTTTATTCATATCGTGTCTATAGCCCCGAAATTATATTGCTAAGCTGCTTCATGACATGACCCTTGACCACATCTTCATTCCCTACGGGAAAATGAACTTAGTGCACAATCGAGTCCAACAATTCCTCCTCTTTCCTTCGGGCACCATACTCCAATCACTCCAGGTGATATCAAATTCTTCCTTTACTAACCATCCAATGGCGGCCCTAAATTTGGGTAGCGCCTCTAGAGGTGCTAAGGGCTCTCCGCTCGGGCTAACCTCTGTAATCCTATACACTTCTTCTGGAAATCTATTCCTTCCTCTATCTCCTCGTGCCCGATCACTCTTTTTCTTCGTACTTCTTCGCTCGGAGGATGTCGGTCGTTTGAGGCGCCGTGTCCTTATGAACATCCTGTGACTCTGCCTCCATTTCGGCAACAACTTGAGAGAAGACCTCCTGTCAATTTAATTGTTAGGTACATCCATACAAATGCATTATTCTCTCATATTAGACAATCTATTATCACATATACCTCATCATCATTTGGCTCATCTTCAGGCTCGTAATTAGGGTCATGTTCTAATTCAAGACGGGCCTTCTTAGCTCTAGGAGATTCACGTGGTGATACGCTCGGGCTCCTATAAGGTTCGGATCCCGAGGAGTCGAGATCCCATCAGTATCTATCTCACAAGATCGGCTGCTTTCAAAGATTTGATGGAGTACTCATACGCATGAAATACAAGTATGAACTTGGAATAAAAGTATGTACTCTAATTACATAGCCTAATTTACTAACACTAATTTGCAAACCCTAATTCATTAATGTTAAATAGGAAACCCTATTTAACAAACTAAATATTGCATGAAATAATAACTTACCTAAATAACAAACCTCTAATTACTAACCATGTGATCACTAACCCTAACATGAAATAATAATGACTTACCCAAAAAAAATGAACATAAAGAGGAGAAAGCCTACATATTGCATGTATACTTAGTGTTTGTGAAATTATAACTTTACTATATATTATTAACAAAACCTTACAAGCCCTAAAAAAACTATTACCAAATATTATTAACAAACCCTAACAATAATTATTATTAACTATAATTAACAAACCCTAAAAACTATTACTAACTATTATTAAAAACCCTAACAAAAATATTACTAACTACAATAACTAAATTAACAAACTAAACTAACTTACCTAATAATTATTCTTACTAAGTTAACTAATTACTAATTATCTAACTATAAACTAACTAACTAACTAAATTAACTAATTAGTAATTAATAACCCTAACAAACCCTAACTAAATTAGCTAACACTTATTTAACAAACCCTAATTAATATTGGTTAAATAGAAAACAATAATTAACAAACTATTAATGAAATAAGCAAAAAAAACAGTCTGTGGGGGCAGAGATACCACAAAGTTCAAGAGGGCCCAAGCAAGTGCCCAACGGCGCCCACGGCGCGCTTTGGCGCTGAGGAGAGAAGGCGGCTGGGCGGCGCCACGGTGGAGAGAGAGGCGGCGGCGCAGTCGCGGCGGGAGAAGGTGGTCGCGCAGCGGGAGAAGGCGGCGGCGCAGGTCGCGGGCGCCATCGTCGATAATGGCGCGCGGTGGCGTGGCGCATTTCAGGGCAGCGGTGGCGGCGGCTTTTTCGATGGCGGCAGCGCTACCGTCGGGGTTGGCTCGCAGGGCGCGCTGCGCGCAACGCGGAGGTCCGCGCGGCGGTGCGGAGATGGCGGCGCTGGCGGCGGATTTGGGCAGCCCGCCGCGTCAAATCGAAAAAAGGCCACCCGGACTTAGAAAGCCCACGGCGTCCGCCGCCGATTTTATATAGGAAACCTTTTTACAGGCGGGTCACATTGACCCCCTTTTGTACTAATGATTAGTACAGGCGGCTCTCTTTGGCCGCCCTTTGTACTAATACATTAGTAAAGGCGGCGCTTATTGCAACCGCCTTTGTACTAATATATTAGTACAGGCGGCTCTCAATGAGCCCCTTTGTACTAATGTATTTTCATAATTCACAAATTAATTCAATGTGTACAGACAGCTTTGTTAGTTAGTTAATAATATTTTTAGTTTCTTGATTAACTAATTAACTAACTATGACTAAAAATATTAGTAACTAATTAACTTTAGTTAGTAATTTTATGTTTATTAATTAGGGTTATTAATAACTTTAGTTAGTAATTTTAGGTTTATTAATTACTTTAGTTAGTAATTTTAGGTTTATTAATTAGGGTTATTAATTACTTTAGTTATTAAATAAAGATTTGTTAATTAGGGTTAGTTAATATCTGATATGGCATGTTTTACTTAATAAAGTTAATAATTAATTTTTCTTTGCAAATTTGGGCGGATACTTTGGAAATTCATAACAATTCGTAGAAAAATCATAAAATGGGAAATTAGGATGTTTTTGAATCCTTGTGAGTACCTCTTTGTAGTGGAACTATAATATGGCATGTTTTAGTTCAAATCCTTGTGA